>JAJAGP010002700.1:0-102080 GCA_025084515.1 Ancistrus triradiatus | reverse complement strand
CTTTTTGAGTCTTGGTCCTCCCAAGGTTTCTTCCTAGAACTAGGGAGTTTTTCCTTGCCACTGTCGCCCTAGGCTTGCTCAATTTGAGATTGGACGTAGTTATTAGGAGATAATCTAAACCTGTAAAGTTGCTTTGAGACAATGCTCCATTGTAAAAAGCGCTATATAAATAAATCTGACTTGACTTGACTTGACTTAAGCGGCATGATTGCGACATCAACAACACCTGTGGGCTATACTACTTAAGAGCATGCTTGAACCCAGTCAGGTGCCGCACCCTCAATATATTCTGCAAGCTTACATGCTGCATGAGACCTCACCCTTCTCGTTCATGCTGTTGTGTCCGGTTCAGATTTAGGGACAACGGTAGGCTGGGCCCATTTATGGGGTCAGCCAGGTAGTGCCTGGAAACTCAAGGCAACCGGTATGGTTTATCTGCTAGGCTAGGGAAAGACACCCTGCAGCTACTGGTTCTCTCGCACTCCCTCTCCTCCAGCCTACTGTGGCTTTCCCCTCACTTGCTGCGGTGACGTAAGCCCCCCGCATCCTCTCATTCTGTAACTATTTTGCCTTGTTACCAAGCGGAAGGCACTTTTCAGGCTCTCACTTCTGAGGAACACTGCGTTGCATTTGGCTCCATTCCTCACTCGCGTGTCTGTCTCATGCTCCAGCATGTCTGAAGATCCGTGACTCCCTTTGCGCTCACTTCCGTGTCCGTTTTCACACTCCCCGTGATGGGCAGAACCACAACTCGCTTCATGCGTTGACTTCCACGTCTGTTTCATGCTCTGGCAGCTCATAGAACTTTGACTCATCTCATGTGTCCATTCCCCACTATTGTTTTCAAGCTATGGAGTACCATTACTTGGCTTGCGCAGCCTCTGGGATCTTAGGGAATCCCCAAGGCACACATCACAGCACACCTCTGCTCTCTTTCCTTTTTTTGAGCTGCATGCTTTGTGCACATGCAGCCCGAGAGAGATAACGCTCGCTCCGCTCCATACAGATCCTCTTTGCTCTGCGCAAGCGCGGACCCTAAGTACAGTAGTTTCATACCTGGAACCTATGCCAACAGCGTTAATCTCAGCTCCTATGAGCTGAGTGCTGCTGGCATTCTTTTGTTGTTTTTCTCTTCCTTTTCATTCTCAGCTCTAATAGGAGCATTTTCTTTGATTTTCTTCCAAGCACTGTTAGTGGCTTTTCTTTCTCCCCCTTTTATTATATATATTCAGGATCTCACATTTGTGTTTGAGCCCACTCCATGCGACCCCTTTGTTTGTCCTTCTTATTCTTTCTAAGTATTGTTTGTGTCAGCTTCAGCCTACTAGTGGGGTGACACTAGAGTAACAGACCCTGACCCTGGTCTTAATTCAGGAGCATTATTTCCATTTTGTGTGTGGGCATGCAAACATCTCCACACACACACTTCCTCTTTATTTATTTAGCTTTTGGTTCACCCCTTCCATCTGGAGCTAACTGCAATTAGGTCCTAAAATCCCTCTTTTAAATTTTACATGGTTTGCCCGGTTTTCACTGTATAGGCAAACTGTTACAACATGCTAACATTTGTCACATCAAACTCATCAACAAACTCTCAGCAGGCTCTCAGCATTTTGTCCTGCCTATTTAATAAAACAAATATCTATAACTGATATTTGAAACAAAATGTGAGCAACATTGCTAGTAAGCTAATAACAAATTATGAAGTAGTCTTCTCAGAAAGTACAGCATTGTCAGTTAGCTGGCTATAGATGTTTGCTAAGTGTACCCAAAATCTAATCTAATCCAGCTCACAACACATTTCATCTGAAATAAATTATATACAATGAAGTCATGTGTCTTTTTTCTTGGAGGAGATCAAACAGCTATAATACATATCCTGCCAGTGTACACTGGTGCAACAGAAGGAATGTTACCGTGAGCGCTAGGTTGTTTTTACATTCCAGTGGAGGAATTTAACCTATGTTCTGGGTTTTAATGATAACCCAACATTTTGTCATGAAAATTCAGGAGCCATTAAAATTATATGCACAGTATAAGATCGTACAAGTCGATTTCATTCTGATGAACGAACTCATGAAATGACCAGCAAAATACACCTTATGTCTATGTTGTAGGACTGCAGAGGTTAACAAAGTTTAATACGTAAAACACTATACTTAAATACATTTTTTAGATTTTTTTTAGATTTTGTAAACTCTGAGTACATGTCATGACTAGATTAACTTGGATGCGGATACAGAAAGAAAATTTGTAGGCACTTTAGTAAACAAAAAAACTGAATAGAAACACAAAAGGATTGGGCAAAATAGTATCCAAAACCCTACCTATTCCAAACCAGGCAACCATCTTCGTTGTGTTTGTGACTGTGTTCATCTATCAAGAGACTACCTTCTTTCTGTTCCTTGAGTCAAGAGGACTGGTTCAGTAGCGCACTCCTTCCCAGGGCTTCCCTTGTGTGACAGTGACAAGAGTTTTCATTATTTGATCTGCACTGAGGGACTTTAATATATCTAGATGTTTGGTCAAGTCATCACAGTTAAAAAGTGTCCACAAGTCACCATGCAAAGCACACACACATTATTTTATTGCGTACAATCTTACTGTTGTTATAAAACATTGTTATAACTTTATACCTTATTACAAACATCTTACTTCCTGTATGCTTTTAATATTTCCATTTGAATAACCCTTATTGGCTGCTACATCTTTCGTCTAACTGAGTTATCAGGAAGATATTACTACCATTACTCAATTATGAGTACTGTTTATGTAATTCAACACTTGAGCACAGATATATATATTAGCCACTACCATACATTTATTTTACTCTGATAAATACAAGTGGTCCATTATTATTCTGAAAATTATTACATACTGTATTTTAGGGAAAGTGCAATTAGTCATTAATTGAGCATGTTAAACTGTATCAGCAGTTGTGTAGCTGGGAAGTCAGCTTGCAAATAAAATAACATTCAACTTCTGTTTGGTGAGCATGAAAATTAAAATAATGTTTATTTTTTTAATAAATGTGTTACAACACCTTCATGATATATGGAAAGTTAACAAATGCTGTTGGTAAATCAAAAATAAACTTTCTGAGACAGCTTGGCAATGTAAGATCTAATAGGCTACCTTTATTATCAAAAACAGTCTTTGAAATCATGTAAACCCTCTTCTTGGGAATATGGCTGTGTACACACCTGCAACTCATTTGGTTTTGATTACGGACCATATTTAAACTCAGCGTGCTCCCCACTGCTTTGCAGGAGCATTAGCAACCTTTGCCACACTGCGGTTGTGATTACCTTCCCCTCTTACATGGATTAACTGTCGCAACTGTTTCCCCTGCTGTTGGATTATGTGAGTTGTGGTTCCGCTTGCTGTATCACTTCCTCTTTGGTCTTGTGCATGCGGAACTCCTGCGTTCATGGTTCCTGCCCGCTTACTGGTGTTTGGCTGCACGCACTGTCCCCTTCGCCCAAGGCTGTGCCCGCACCTGTAAGTCTATGGTTGGTGCTGCTTGCTTCTGTGTGTCGCCCTCCAGGCCAGTGTTAGCTTACCGTAGCTTCCCCAGAAGGGCGTTAGCTTCCTGTAGCTTCCCCAGAAGGGTGTTAGCTTCCTGTAACTTCTCCAGGCTGGTCTTAACTTCCCGTAGCTTCTCCCGGCCGGCGTTGGCTTCCCATAGCTTCTCCAGGCCTGCGTTGACTTCCCGTAGCTTCTCCCGGCTGGCGTTGGCTTCCCGTAGCTTCTCCAGGCCGCCATTGGCTTCCTGTAGCTTCTTCCGGCCGGCATTGGCTTCCTGTAGCTTATTCCAGCCGGTGTTAGCTTTCCATAGCTTCTTCAAGCCAGCGTTAGCTTCCCGTAGCTCCTCCAAGCTGGTGTTAGCCTCCTGTAGCTTCTCTGAGCCGGCGTTATCCTCCCGTAGCTTCTCCAAGCCGTCGTTAGCTCTTCGTAGCCTCTACGAGCCGGCGTTTGCTCCCCGTAGCTTCTCCTCGTCGGCCATAGCCTTTCCTTCCCCGAGTTTCAGTTAGCTGTGTCTTCCTAGGTTGTTGTTATTGTGGATTGGCATTATTGTTTCTGTTCTGGCTAGTATCGCCTGATTTTTGGGAGTTTTTATTATTATTATTATTATTACTATTATTATTATTATTATTATTACTATTATTATCATTAGTATTTACTGTTGGTATTGATTATTTGTCTCTTCCATTATCTTTCTTAACGTGGTTTTGTAGCCGTGCTCCTGTTTTTGTTTGCTGTTTCATAATACATTTTTTGTTTGGACTGGGACCCTGCAACTCGTCTGCTTCCTATAGACCCCCACGTAACACTATCGCGTTTACGCCAAGGTTCTCTCCCTGTTTCCGCACGTTGGCGGCGGGCAGTGGCCGGAATGAACCAGCATTATTGGTAGCCTTCGGCAATGGACTTCATCCTGAGTTACTGTCTAAATTAGCATGCAGAGAGGATAGACTATCTCTGGACCATTATATCGCACTCGCCATTTGCATGGACCAGCTCAAAGAAGGACGAAGGCTTAGTGCGTTTCAACCCAGAGCATCTCTTCTTTCCGGTCATCCGGTTCCGGAATCTACCAACACACACTTGGATATCCCGGAACCTATGCAATGTGGCGCAGCCCGTTTGTCCCAAGGAGAAAGACAATGTCGATATAAAAAGGGACTATGATTCTACTGTGGTATGTCGGGTCACATTCATCGTGACTGTAGGGCACTGTAGAACCCTCCCGGATCTATTTTGGGAAAGCACATGGAGTCTTCTTTACGCACTAATGCGCTGAGTAAAGCATTTCCTGAGTAGGTTTCCAAGTCTTTCTTCTTACCTGTGACCATTGCTGGCAGGGATGCTGTTTGTCTTTTCAGCATTAATCAACTCTGTAGTGGAGGTTAACTTTATGCATGGAGTAGTTGTGAGAAAGCTCCAAATCCCCATCTCAAATCTCTGTCACCCCCACTCAAACTAACTTCGGTGGACTGGGACTCAGTCAGCAAAGAAACTATAACCCACATTACTGACCCCATACATCTGACGGTGAGCGTGTTAGACTCATTGAACTATGATTTGATCCTCGGATTACCATGGTTGCATCGTCACAATCCAGTCATCTCCTGGCTCGACGGGGAGATTGTAACATGGTCAGAGTATTGCCACAAGAACTGTTTGGGGTTTCCTACAGTGGGTTTCCGGGCCACGACAGTATTGGACCTCAGAATCTCTATTCCCTACAAATATTATTATTTGTTAGAGGTTTTCAGTAAAGCAAAGGAAACCAAGTTGCCTCCTCATAGAAACTATGAGTGTGCCATTGAACTTTGCAAGGGGGCGAAACCGCCCAAAGCCTGGGTATACCTTTCGACACAGGTTGAGGAGCAGGTTATGGCAAAGTATATTAAAGAAGCACTGGAGCAGGAGTTTATTCATCCCCAACCTCTCCAGCCTCAGCGGGGTTCTGTGGAGGTAGACGCTATGGCGGTAGAGATGTGTTATCTCAGAGTACAGGACTACCACCGAAATTACACCCTGTGGCATCCCGGTGGAAAGAAACTATGGCATTGGGGATCGGGAGCTTCTCGCTATAATTTCACTTATCCCTACTGAAACCAGTGATCCCAGGACCTCTGGATGAAGCTACACCAACCATGGATCCTCCACCATCGCTGGGTATCGAGGGGACACCAGTGTATGCCATCCTTGAGGTCATCTCTGGTCTCAGGACAATAAAACCCCTACCTCTTCTTCAACTGACTGAGCATGACATGCCACCAAAACTTTCCCAGTGAGGACACAAGAACTCACAGCAACTCTGTTTACTGAACTAAATAATAGCAATGCTTATTAGTATTTGTATACGTTATGTATATACAGTGGGCCAAAAAGCCCTGATTGTGCAAGTTCTCCTACTCAGAAAGATGAGAGAGGCCTGTAATTTTCATCATAGGTACACTATGAGAGACAAAATGAGAAAAAAAATCCAGGAAATCACATTGTGGGATTTTTAAAGAATTTAATTGTTAATCATGGTGGAAAATAAATATTTGGTCACAGACAAACAAGCAAGATTTCTGGCTCTCACAGACCTGTAACTTCTTCTTTAAGAAACTCTTCTGTCCTCCACTCGTTACCTATATTAATGCCACCAGTTTGACCTTGTTATCTGCATAAATATGTAGCATTAATAGCTGGATCGACAGTCATTCAAGGTCTGGCTACCCTCTATCTACAATCTCCCCCCACAAAGTCACAAACATTACAACACTTTGCAATGCCAAGGGGCCACCATCTGGACAGACTCTCCACAGTGAGTAATGGCCACACCAACCCCAGTCTCTTTCTCAAACCAACAAAAATTTGAGGATCTGACTTAACGGCCAGATGGCCCCTGCATCTCGCAATCATAAACTAAGTCAATGTGTTAGTCTTAAAAGGGGTTTCTGACATTCCAGACCACAGACTTCCCCAATTCTCTCTAACTGTTGCAGAAAAATAACGATGCTTTCCCCCACAGCTCAGTTTTGCAATCCTTATCAAGACAGGAAGAGGCCGTGAAGGACAGCAACGGAATTTACGACACAGGGACTTCAGCCTTTCTTTTCAAGGACATATTTTTAATAGTGGTATTAACTTTTGTCGATAACAGTGTAGCGTAATAGCTGTATCAATAGCTGACTACCCCCTCTTTCTAACCTCCTCCACAAGTCATAAAACTTTACGACATTTTGGAATGCAAAAAGACCACCATCTGGACCAGATCTTTTACCCACTAAGGGATGACTCCATCAACTGACTTTTCTCAAACCAACAAAATTGGAGGTTTGTTTAAACAGACCTACAACTTTCAACATCTCGGCTATCATAAACTAAGTCCGTGTCTCAACCTTAAAAGGGGGTTTCAGCGTTCAGACGCAGTTTTCTCAATTTCCCTCTGACGGTTGCAAAATTAACGACCTTTTTCCACAGCCGGCCTGGCGCCAGAAAGACAGCCCTGGATTTACGACACCAAGAAACTATCAGCTGTTGTTCTAAGAGACAAACCTTAGTAATGATATTAAACTTCGTTGGGAACAGATTACCTTTGCCTGAAACGGTTAATTAGATAACAAATGATATTTGTTTCATAATAAGTCTAAACACACCCATATGTGTCTAGCTAGTTCATATAAAGAGTTGATCGAAGATATTCCTCATACCCACAAATATATAATCGTATGTATATGTATATAGCGTGATAGCCGTACCCCCCCCTCTCTCTCTCTTACCCTCTTCCACAAGCCATAAACTTTACAACACTTCGGAATTCAAAAGGCCATCTGGACCGGATCTTGCGGACTCCATCAACAACGGTTGATTCTTTCTACACACGTTTTAAGAGATCTGTTTAAACAGACCTGTAACCTCAGACATCTCGGCGATAATAAACTGGAGTCCATGTGTAACTTTAAAAGGGGGGTTCATCTTTCATCTTTCATCTTTCAAGACCACAGGTTCCCCCTTTTAAAACTGATTGTTGCAGAAGATAACGGTTTCCTTCCCCCACAGTGAACCTTTCATCACAGCCTCTTGTAAGCCTTATCACCCCAGGAAAGGCGCCAGAAAAACAGCCCTGGATTTACATACCAAGAAACGATTGCCGTCCTCTTAAGAAGCACAACTCTAATAATTGTATTAAACTTCTGATGGGAACAGATTACCTTCATCGAAACCTTTTTTATTACATAACAAATGACATTGGCATCATAATGAGTCCAAACGAGCCCATATGCATTTGGATGATTCATGCAAAGAATGGATCAAGGACATTGTGCCATATCCACACATATAATTATATATTATACATACACATGCATCTTCATGTCTACTCGGTCAATGTCTTAGTATTATGATCTTTCTCTTGTTTTCCGATACTTAAAGTGATCCCGGTTGATTATTAGAAATAACAGCTTTTGCCTATGTGTATTGATCGCTCGGGTTTTTAATACGTGTTCATACTTATAAAAGAACGAACGTGAAGTTATTTACAATGTACCGTTTCCTACCTCTTATATTAATCGTGTTATTGTTTAGTATAGTGAATGCATGTATTGTAGTTTAGAATGATTTAATGATGTCCTAGTTTATAGATTCGAGATACCTCAACCAAACGTGTAACTGTGAGGATTTTCATTCTTTCTTGGTGACGCTGTTAGACGTCCTCGGTATGTAGGAAAATATTACTCCAAGTTGTGGTCTGTAGCGACACCTACTGACCTATGGTGAAATTAGCAGACACATCCACGAAAGGAGGGATTTAATGACGAATCAACCCTCTCACTGGGTAAGTCTAGGACGAACCCCGGTTGCCCCGCCTGCAGCTGGAAGAAGAAGAAACAAAACGTTGAGCCAAGCCAACAACGCTCCTCTTGCGTTTTTCTGTTGTTCCTCAAGCTTTCTTTTGCCATCATCTTTAGTTTTTGTGCTTAGAGTTTAAGTTTTTGTTCTTGTTTATCTTACGCTAAGTTCTTTATATCCCAGCATTCTTAGAAATTCGGTATCGCCGAATTAGGAAATAGAAATTTTTAAAAGCCAACCAGCTAAGATCTCCTCCATGCTAGACTATAGTCTTGGCTAAGTCTGTTGAAGCCCGTGGTACTCGCACGCTGTAACTCTACCTTCACCACTGGCCAGGGTGGTAATCTGAGTTATAAGTTCGCAAGACTAGATCTGGTAGACCCCGGACCACCAACGCAGGGAAGAAGCCGAGCCGAAGCGAGGCCAGCGACACACACGTGGCTCCAAGGGCCACTTGCCGACGAAAGCTGAAGGCTGGTAGCCGATCATCACGAGGTCCACCGAACCGTGGCCTTCCATCGGAAGAGAGATTGCTGCCGTTTCTCCGTGCGATCTCGGACGACAGGCTGAAGCCCGGCTCCGTTCCATCTTCTTCGCGTGAGCCCGCAAAGAGGCAGGTAGTACCGCTTTGGTGTGTCTTATCTGGGTCCCGGATTGTTGAATCTTGCGTTTAATCTAATACCACGCTTCGACATAGACTTAACTACATCTAAGTAGTTTCCACCATACGGTTCTGAAATAGCATAATTTGTTTCACTAGCAAGTCACTGCCATACAACTAGTCTATAACGCTTCTTAGTGATAGATATATTTCGACTGCTGAGTTGCACCTAGAGTCATTTTGGTTTCTGATCTTAACTACTGTGATACGTACGCTTGCCACTATTCCCTGTTTTCTATATTGTGAAATATACATGGTTACCGTCAATTTATGATTGCAAATCTGTGATACCTATGTTATTACATCAGATAGTCTGTTGGTATTGCCTTATGTGTAGTTAATAAACTTGTTATATGCTTTTGAACTTACCTCATGGTTTGAGAGGGTTTCATTCAATAAGGTCGAGAAATATACTTTGAATTCACTATTCAGACTTAGACTGATCAAGTTTGTTGTTCCCTTGGTTCTCCAGATCTACCAGTAAATTATTTATATTCATAATAAACTGATCTGGTGGTGCCCCTTTGTCTTAATTAATTAATAAATTTATATAATTTTAATTAATAAAGTTTAATTAAAATTAATCCAATTAAAGTGTAGTCTTAGGTTTGCTACATGTATGCTACTGATTTGTCATGCATTTTCATCTTTATTTGGTTAATGTTTTAGTATAACGATCATTTTTATAAGCAATATGGTCCAGTTGTGCTATACTTTGTAAAGATGAGAAATAACAGCTGTTTTTATCTACACGTATCGATCGCTCGTTTTATACTTGTTCATACTTATAAAGAACCGAAATGAAGTTGTTATTTAGAATGTACTGTTTCCTACATCTTGTATCGATCGTATTATTTGTTTAAGGAATAGCAAATGTTTGTGCTGTAGTTGGAATGCTTTAACGATGCTCTAGGTTATCAATTTAAGGTGCCTTTGATCATCTGAACCTTACAACGAAGTGTGCATCTAAACTTGTAACTTTAAGGATTTTTGGTTATTATGTAATACGTTTAATCACTTTAGATATGTAGAAATATATTAATTCAAGTTAGAACGTCTGTGGCTCATATGGTGAAATAAGACACAACCACGATAGGAGGGATTTACTGATGAGTCAGCTTCTCATTGGCTAAGTAAGGGCAACTCCTTATGCCCCACCTCCAGCCGCTTACGATCCGGAACATTCAAAAGCAACGCGGTCCGACCGCGTGGAGAGCTAGCTTCAAGTCTCGTGTGTTTGTTTTGTTCTCTTTGTTCTTCAAGTCTTTTCTTTGTCTTTTAAAGTTGCAGTTTTTCTTTTTGTCAGCCTTTTTAACCGTTTTTGCTCAAGTTTTCGCGTTTATTTTAAGTTTCCTGTGCCCAGAAGTCTTAAGTAGTTCGGTATTGCCGAATTAGAAGATAGTTGAAAGACCAGCCAGCCAAGATCTACTTCATGCTCTGCCATTCTCGTACCATACAAGTTTTCCAAGTTTTTGTTGAAGCTCATGGTGGTAGAAACATGTCAACTCCACCTTTATCTGTGGCCAAGATAAATCCTGAGTTGTACGCACGCAAAACATCGAGTAATAGTGAAGCCTGCAGCCTAATCTGGGAAGGATGCCATCTCAAGTCACGTGGTTACGCGGAGACCATCTGCAAGAAACCCCAGGGCCAAACCGCTGAGAGAAATTTCAGGACCGACGGTGGGCATCGAAAGACGGACGCCAATGCTCTCCAATAATCGTGCCTTTCGGGCGGCCGGGCCAGGGTTGAATGCCCCAAACCAATCGAGTGACCTTCCAGGCGAGTACCTTTTATGGCTTTTCTGGGCCCCTGATCCTCGTACTTTGCGTTTAATCTTAAAACCACGCTTCAACATAGACTTATCCACACCTAAGTAGCTTCTACCATAATATTCATATTCAACGTAATTAAGGTTACCAGTAACATTGCAACGCTGGTAATTATTGCGCGACCGATAAGTTACATAGAGTCATCTTGGTTTCTGATTTTTAATTACTGTAATATGTACGCTTGCCATTACTCCCTGTTTCCCATACTGTGATATATACATGTTCATCGTCATTTTATGATTTTAACTCTGTGATACACTCGTTATTACATTAGATAATCTGTTGGTATTGCCTTGCTTGTAGTTAATAAACTTGTTATAGCCTTTTGAACTTACCATTTGGTGTGAGAGTTTCATTAACCAAAGGTCGAGAAATATACTTTGAATTCACTATTCAGATCTAGACTGATCAATTTCTCTTTTCAACTGGTTTCCGGATCCACCAGTCCACGAAGATCCGGTGGTGCCCTGTTTTTTTATTTTTATTGTTATTAAAAATTAATCCAGTTAAAGTGGAGTCTTAGGTTTGCTACAACAGATTATCTTCGGATGGATCACTCAATTAGAAAACACATGAGAACTGCTTCATAATGAGTCCAAACACACACCCATACGTAAATATCTATCTCATCTCATACAAAGGAATTGATCAGGGTTATTCATTGTACCCATATATATATACAATGAATAACCCTGATCAATATATATATATATATAGAGAGAGAGAGAGATATAGATATGATAGATATGAGATACTATAGAGATGTGTGGGGAGAATAGGAATAGAATAAGATATATACTATATATATATAGATATAGATATAGGACATATATATATATATATATATATATATATATATATATGTATATATATATATATATATACATATATATGCGCATGTCACTGATTTCTCATGTATTTTCATATCTATTTCCTTATTGTTTTAGTATAGTGACCATTCCATACGTAATATGGTCCAGTTTGTGTTATACTAAGGAAAAGTAGCATATATTCTCTACAGGGCCTTGTGTATCGATCGCTCCTGTTTTAATACCTAATTACACTTATAAAGGACCAGAAATGTAAGTTGTTATTTCAGAATGTATGGTATCCTACATCTGGTATTGATCGTATCATTATTTGTTTAAGGAATTGCAAATGTATGTGCTGTAGTTTAGAACGCCTTAATGATGTGTTAATTTATAAATTCAAGGTGCTTTTGACAATCTGAACTTTACACCCAAAATCCCACAACTAAACATGTAACTTTGAGAATTTGTGTTCTTATGTGATACTTGTAGACATCCTAGATATGTAAAAATATATTAGTCCAAAGTTATAACTTCTGTAGCAAACATATGGTGAAATTGTAGGACATATCCACGAGAGGAGGGACTTGAGGCCGAATCAGCTTCTCATTGGCTAAGTCTAGGGCAAACCACTTTTGCCCCGCCTCTGATCGCTTACATCAGGAGCATACAAAAACTTGGCGCGGGATAGCAGCGGAGTAGTAGTTTTTTTAGAGTTCTTGTTTTGTTAAATTCTTTGAGTTTTTTGTTTTTCAGTTCTTTTTGAGTCTTTTCTTTGTTTTAGACTTTCTGCGTTTTATTTCACGTTGAAGTTTTTCTGTGTCCAGCTGTCTTAGTAGTTCGGTATTAGAATTCGAATTCAAATTTGAATTCGAATTAGAAATTAAGCTAAAGAAGTAGTTAAAAGACCAACCAGCCAAGATCTCCTTCATGCTCGACCACACTTGTATATCCTAGTTTTTCAAGTCTATTTGAGGCGTGTGGTTTAAAAGTGTGCATCGGACTTAGAACCTTGCGTTTAATTTTAAAACACGCTTCAACATAGACCTATCCACGTCTAAGTAGCAATTTTAAATGTAGTCGTATTCCGCTACATATATTGGTGTGCCCATGTGAGGCAGTTCAAATTGACCTTATGAATGAATGAAGTCACTCTTACTCTGTGCGATAACTTCAAAACCATGTGTGCATAGCGTTCTGTATTCATATCTTAGAGACTTAAGACTTGGGTGCAAACAGGTATGAGCTGTCAGCAGGTTTAATTGTTAAAAAGTTGTATTGTGGTCTGTGGAAAGTTGGTTACAAAGTTTTGAATAGCTGCTGTTGTTTTGGTTTTTGGAAAGAAAGAAAAACTCCGCCGTGCGTAATCGCGATCAAAGCTGCTTTGTGTGTTTTTGTGTGTGCGCCGCCGTGGGCTGAATATCAAAGGTACCGTTGTTGAGAATTACATTACTGATAAGTAACTCCTTGATGCATGCATAGCGTATCGTATGCTTGTAAATAAGGCCTCTGACGTAAACCGATTTTGCGAGTCTCCAGAATCGCGCCGATACGTCCCGAATTGTATTTTAGTTCTGCTCCGAGTTTCGAGGGAATTAAATGCATTCAGCCCCTCGTGCTGCAATAGTAGCATAGCTAACTACTTTGTCAACGTCATTTGATTGATAGGGGAATTTTTTAATCGTAAAACGCCATCGTGATACGTGCTTATAAACGCAGCATAAAATTAGCTGTTGTGAAAACTGCCAGTAGTGGGGCACAAAATACCCTGAGAAACCAAATAGCGGGAGCTATGATCTCAGCTTGGGTTGGAAAACTTCTGGGTAGAAAGAATTAATTTTAAACAAAAACAGAAAAGCCACAGCCGTGTCCCGTGCTCCTAAACCTCGCCCTGAGCGAAAATATTCTAGCACCGCCTGGAAAGTAACTGCGTGGAATCATTCAAGGCACTGAACGTCCTCTGAAGGGCGGTGCTTAATGACATCACGATTGATGTGCATCTCGTGACGGCCCTTTTGTTGTGCATACTTTACCCTCTAGTTGCCGGATAAGGAACGCCACCCTTCGAGGAATAATATAGATTACTGATGCCCCTTTTGTTGTGCCAACTTTACCCTCTTGTGGTCAGATACTGAACACCACCCTGTGAGGAATAATATAGGTTATTGACCCCCTGGTGGCCAAATCTTGAGTGATCAACTCAGGAATAATTACTCAGTGTTGGTGAAACACTGCAACCTTAAAAACTACATTGTGAATTTAGAGAAGCTCATTGAGTAAATTTCCTGTGGTGACTTAACCACTGTCAACTATTAACACTGGGTCCATCTCAAGTAGGAAGTGTCCTATAGGCGGTTTCAGTACTTTTATATAGACTATCAGTAATCTCTTATTAATCACCATACCCTTTAAGAACCATTAATATCACCCAGTCACCGATCATCAATATTAATTAAGTCCGTAAATTCATCGATTAAGCCATTAATCAAAATCCTACAAGTACTCAACAATTTAATGATAAAGCTTACTGTAACGCCCGAGCCTGGAAAGCTGGGGTGAGAGGAACGAGGAGACGAGCGCAGAGTTCAAACGATAGGATTTATTGAATAATAACAGAAGTAAACACAGCGAACAAAGGCGAGGGTCGAAAACGGGTGGACAACATAGACTCCGCTGGTGCGCAAAACGGGTGATGATAAACGAAAACAAGGAAGCGAAAGAACGGAGCGATACCTGTGTCTTAGTGGAGCGGTAGGATGCGGGAGGAGCACGTAGAAGCGCGATAGCCTCGGCGGGACGAGGCGAAGCGAGGCGACGCGAGGCGCGAGCGGCATAGGAGGCCGAGGCGAGGAAGACGAGAAGCTCCGGGAGAGCGGACGAGGGCGGCGGAAGACGAGAAGCTCCGGGAGAGCGGACGAGGGCGGCGCGTAAGGACGCGACAGGTAGGACAGCTGGTCGAAACCTCAATAATCCGCGCCACAGCTCTGAGCGCGGCCCGCTTATATGGGAAAGCCTCGCAGCTGTACGTGATCAGTAATCTGAACGCGGGGGCTCCCGATAGGTTCAAGCGTTTTTGGCGGCGCGCGTTGGAGCTGGGCGGGACAGAGGAGCCCCCCCCCACGGAGTCCGAGTCGGAGCTAGGACTCCAAAAAAGGGACCCCCAGGTGCATATCCACCTCAGGGGGTCGCCGTGCCGGGCGGGACTCCATGAGGAGACCGCCAGCAGTCAAGGTGGCTGGCGAGCAGAGACGACGAGGCGGCGACGCTTGGGAGCAGAGGACGACGAGGTGGCGACGCTTGGGAGCAGAGAAGACGAGGGCGGCGACGCTTGGGAGCGGAGACGACGAGGCGGCGACGCTTGAGAGAGCGGAGTCGACGAGGCGGCCGACGCTTTGGAGCGGAAGGTTAGACGAGGGGGCGGCAATGCTTGAGAGCAGAAGTCGACGACGGCGGGCCATGCTTGAGAGCAGAGTCGACGAGGCGGCATGCTTGAGAGCAGAGACGACGAGGCGGCCATGCTTGAGGAGAGCAGAGACGAGGCGGCCATGCTTGAGAGCAGAGACGAGGCAGGGCAGCCATGCTTGAGAGCAGAGACGAGGCGACGACGCTTGAGAGCAGAGACGAGGCGACGACGCTTGAGAGCAGAGACGGAGGCGAGGCGACGCTTGAGAGCAGAGGACGAGGCGACGACGCTTGAGAGCAGAGACGAGGCGACGACGCTTGAGAGCAGAGACGAGGCGAACGACGCTTGAGAGCAGAGACATGGACGGAATGCTTGACAAGCAGAGAGACATGGACGAGATGCTTGACAGCAGAGGGCGACATGGACGGAAATGCTTGACAGCAGAGGCGACATGGACGGAAAATGCTTGACGGCAGAGGCGACATGGACGGAATGCTTGACGGCAGAGGCGACATGGACGGAATCATGCTTGGACGGCAGAGGCGACGTGGCGATGCTTGACGGCAGAGGCGACGTGGCGATGCTTGACGGCAGAGGCGACGTGGCGATGCTTGACGGCAGAGGCGACGTGGCGATGACGGCAGACGGACAGAGGCGAGACGTGGCGATGCTTGACGCAGAGGCGACGTGGCGATGCTTGACGGCAGAGGCGACGTGGCGATGCTTGAGATCAGAGTCGGACGACGAGTGATGCTTGAGATCAGAGTCGACGACGACGTTGAGGCTGAGAGCGGAGAGTCGACCGACGACGTGAGGCTGCAGAGCGGAGGAGTCGACGACGATGTGAGGCTGCAGGGGGGAGTCGACGACGACGTTGAGGCTGCAGGACGGAGTCGACGACGACGTGAGGCTGGCAGGACGGAGTCGACGACACGTGAAGCTGCAGGACGGGAGTCGACGACGACGTGAGGCTGCAGCAGGACGGAGTCGACGACGACGTGAGGGCTGGGGCAGGACCGGAGTCGTGGACGACGTGATGCTTGAGAGCAGAGTCGTGGACGACGTGATGCTTGAGAGCAGAGTCGTGGACGACGTGATGCTTGAGAGCAGAGTCGTGGACGACTTGATGCTTGAGAGCAGAGTCGTGGACGACGTGATGCTTGAGAGCAGAGTCGTGGGACGACGTGATGCTTGAGAGCAGAGTCGTGGGCGATCGTGATGATGGAGATCCCCGGAGGAGACCAGTCTCAGAAACGGTTTCCGTGGCGGGGACACGTACTACTGGATGGATCTCTGTTGAGGATGCGGCCTTTGGGAAAGGCTTCTGACGAGACTTGGTCTTTGGAAAGGCCTTCGGACGAGACTGTTGAGCCCTTTAGAAAGGCTTTTCTGACGAGGCTGGAGCCTTTAGAAAGGCTTCTGACGAGGCTGGAGCCTTTAGAAAAAGGCTTCTGACGAGGCTGAAGCCTTTAGAAAGGCTTCTGACGAGGCTGGAGCCTTTAGAAAGGCTTCTGACGAGGCTGGAGCCTTTGGAAAGGCTTCTGACGAGGCTGGAGCCTGGAGCCTTTGGAAAGGCTTCTGACGAGGCTTGGGCCTTTGGAAAGGCTTTCTGACGAGACTTGGGCTTTGGAAAGGCTTCTGACGAGACTTGGGCCTTTGGAAAAGGCTTCTGACGAGACTGGGGCCTTTGGAAAGGCTTCTGACGAGACTTGGGCCTTTGGAAAGGCTTCTGACGAGAATTGGGCCTTTGGAAAGGCTTCTGACGAGACTTGGGCCTTTGGAAAGGCTTCAGGTGCCCTGGGGCAGCCACTGGAACAGCAGACGCCCTGGGGGCAGCCACTGGAAACTGCAGATGTCCTGGGGGCAAGCCCACTGGAAACTGCAGATGCCCTGGGGGCAAGCCACCGGGAACTGCAGATGCCCTGGGGGCAGCCACCGGAACTGCAGATGCCCTGGACACAGACACTGGCACCAACATCCGAGACGCGAGAGTGGGTACGAGCGGGGGTGACGTGACTATCTGTTTTGCCGATGTGCGTGGTGCAGGAGCCGGCGGCGCTAACTGCGCAACCGTGGAGACCGACGGGCCTAACATGGGACTAGAGCGGTTGGAGACACGGTTATCTGGAACTAGGGGATCGGATTCGAGATTCGAACGTTTAGAGACACAATTATCGAGAACTAAAGGATCGGGCGCGAAACAAGAGCGACTAAAGATATGGTTATCGGTAGCTGTAAGTTCTGAGGTGTGATTAGAGTGACTAGAATGATGACTATCAAACAATAGAGTGTCAGACGTCACGTGTGCTCGTGGATGCCTAGTTCGGACGGTCCGACTGGTGGCAAGCTGGGGATCCAGGACATGACCAACCAGAGTCGAGCGGGTAGGGTGAACGGGTTCAAAAACACCGGAGCCAGTAGCATCGATGCCCAGGGAGCCCCGTGGGGAGCGAAAAGAAATCTCTAGCAACTCCAAAAGCTGCCCCACAGTTCCCTCCTGGAGCATCGGCCACAAGTGAGTGGCCCAAACAAGGGCTTCACCCCCAAGGTGAAGAACTACAAACGACACCTTGTCATATTCGGATTCAAAGGGGAAGAGGTCTAGGTAATGCACGCACCGTTCTACAAACGACCGGCAGGAGGCAGGATCGCCGTTGAAACGGCAGAGGAGAAATGAAAAGTCAGGAACACCTGCCGTCTCCATATCGGCGGATTATTCTGTAACGCCCGAGCCTGGGAAGCTGGGGTGAGAGGAACGAGGAGACGAGCGCAGAGTTCAAACGATAGGATTTATTGAATAATAACAGAAGTAAACACAGCGAACTAAGGCGAGGGTCGAAAACGGGTGGACTACATAGACTCCGCTGGTGCGCAAAACAGGTGATGATAAACGAAAACAAGGAAGCGAAAGAACGGAGCGATACCTGTGTCTTAGTGGAGCGGTAGGATGCGGGAGGAGCACGTAGAAGCGCGATAGCCTCGGCGGGACGAGGCGAAGCGAGGCGACGCGAGGCGCGAGCGGCATAGGAGGCCGAGGCGAGGAAGACGAGAAGCTCCGGGAGAGCGGACGAGGGCGGCGCGTAAGGACGCGACAGGTAGGACAGCTGGTCGAAACCTCAATAATCCGCGCCACAGCTCTGAGCGCGCCCGCTTATATGGGAAGCCTCGCAGCTGTACGTGATCAGTAATCTGAACGCGGGGCTTCCCGATAGGTTCAAGCGTTTGGCGGCGCGCGTTGGAGCTGGGCGTGACACTTACTGTTTGTTTGTTTATTCGCTTATAAAAAAAACATAAATAAATAAAAATAAAACTTTTGGGGGGCAAATAAACAAGCAAGATAAAGCTTGTTCAAATACAGTACACCCTACCTTGTGTGTGGTGTACCTACCCAACCTGTAAATCCAATTGTCATAAACAACATACTGAATAACACTATGGCTGCTGAGCCATGATCAGAGTCCCTCTGTGTAGAAGACACAAATGAGGACATTGAGTCAGCACTTCTAGAGATTACTGAATCACTAATACCCGACTGTCTGAAAACCGTACAAGAGAGTGACTCAGCCGAACTTGAGTCACTAAAGGTTGCCTGCTTAACCGAATATCTCGGAACCGATTTTAAGGGAAAGGAGGCATCCCAACTAATTATGAAGATGGTTGTCTTGCAGATAACTGAATTCAAGAATCATTCCAAAGAAATGGAACAGGTCACCACAAAGTGCATGGCCCTTGAACAACGCGATGCGAACCTTCGCAGTAAAATTAAAGGGTTAGAGGGCACCGCGTCAAAATAGAGTCAGGAATTAGATGTGTCTGAAGTCCAGAAGGACCAACTACAACAACGGGTCCAGGAGACCTCCGGTCTGCTCAGTCGAGCTCAAAACAAAATAATACGTTTAACTGAACGGCAGGATGAGAAAGAAAATGAGTTGGTGAGATCTAGGGACGAGCTTGCCACATGCCAACAACAACAATTGAGGGCAGAGAGTGAGCTGGTAAGGACTAGGAATGAGCTAGCCACATGCCAACGACAACAACTGAAGGTAGAATGCAAGCTGAATGAGGTAAAGCTGAACTTGGGGAATGACCCACAGCTGCCAAATAGTACAGGAAAAAAATTCCTGGATGTCCCAAGTGGGCCGTGGTATGCTCCCAATACATGTCCTGACCAATCAACAGGTGTAGAGAATGTTCCCTGTTATGACCAGGAGCAGGATTCTACTCCCAGAGTTGCTCCTGGACCCTATTTTTCCACTACAGCCAGGAGAGAGTCTCCTGATCGTGCTCGAATAACTCCCCCACGAGAGCGAGACCCCTCCTTTTGCTACACTCAGGACCCAACTGACAGGGATCTCGATAAAATTGCCCGCAACATAACTCGATTTGAGCCAACACCTAGTTGCTCTAATGATGTTAGTACATATGTGAATAACATTGAGATCTTCTTCTTCTTTCGGCTTCTCCCTTTATCAGGGGTCACCACAGCTAGTTAAAGTTTTCCACCTCACCCTGTCCTCTACGTCCTCTACTCTCACCAAAACTCCCTGCATATCTTTATTTACCACAACCATATAACTCCTCTTTGCTCTTCCTCTCCGTCTCTTGCCTGGCAGCTCCATCTCCAACATCCTCCTACCAATATATCCACTATCCCTCCTCTGCACATGTCCAAACCATCTGTCTTCCCTCGAATTTTGTCTCCCAATTTTCCAACCTGTGCTGTCCCTCTGATGATCTCATTCCTAATCCTGTCCACGCTAGACACTCCTAAAGAGAACTTCAACATTTTAAGTTCTGCCACCTCCAGCTCTGCTTCCTGTCTCTTTGTCAGTGCCATTGTCTCTAAGCCATACAACAAGGCTGGTCTCACTACTCTCTTATAAATCTTTCCTTTCACTTTTGCTGTGACCGTTTTGTCACACAGCACTCCTGAGACTCTTCTCCACCCACTCCATCCTGCCTGTACTCTCTTCTTCACCTCCTTTCCACACTCCTCATTTCCTTGGACAGTTAATCCCAAGTACCTGAACTCCTGTATCTTTGTGACCACTGATCCCTGTAGCCTGACTGTTCCACCTGCCTCCCTTTCATTTACACACATGTATTCTGTCTTACTACAGTTGACTTTCATTCCTCTCCTTTCCAGATTATACCTCCACCTCTCCAAGTTCTCTTCTACCTGTTCGTTGTTCTCACTACATTTCACAATGTCGTCTGCAAAACATCATAGTCCACGGCGATTCCTGTCTGACCTCATCTGTTAGTCTGTCCATCACCAGAGAGCAAATAGAAGGGACTCAGGGCCGATCCTGATGCAGTCCCACCTCTACCTTGAAGCTATCTGTCATTCCTACAGCACATCTCACCGCCACATCTCTTAGCTGTCCTGCACTAATCTAACGTACTTTTCAGCCACTCGAGACTTCCTCATACACCACCACACCCTTGGCACCCTGTCATAAGCTTTCTCCAAATCCACAAAGACGCAGTGTAGTTCTTTCTTACCATCTCTTTACTTCTCCATCAGCAGTCTCAAAGCAAAAATCGCATCCATGGTGCTCTTCCTTGGCATGAAACCATACTGTTGTTCACACACTGTCACCTCCTGTCTGAGCCTAGCTTCCACAACTCTCTCCCAAATCTTCATTGTGTGGCTCATCAACTTTATGCCCTGTAAGAGCCACAACTCTGTACATCACCCTTCTGCTTAAAAATCGGTACAAGTAAACTTTTCTTCCATTCCTCCGGCATACTCTCATTCACCAGAATTCCATTGAATAATCTAGTCAAAAACACCACTCACAGCTCTCCTAGACTTTTCCATACCTCATATGTCATCAGGTCCCACTGCTTATCCATTCTTCTTCCTTTTCAAAGCTTTCCTTACTTCATCCTTGCTAATCTATGCTACATCCTGTTCCACAATTTCTACGCCATCCAACCTTCTTTCCCTTTCATTTTCTACATTCATCAACTCCTCAAAATACTCCTTCCATCTTTCCCTCACCCTCTCCTCAGCTGACAGTACATTTCCATTTCTATCCTTGATCACCCTGACATGCTGCACATCCTTTCCAGCTCCAGCTCTCTGTCTCGCCAGCAGATACAACTCCTTCTCTCCTTCCCTACTGTCTAACCTTTCATATAACTCATCGTAGGCCTTCTGCTTGGCCTTTGCTACCTCCCTCTTTGCCCTGTGCTGCATCTCCTTGTACTCCTGGCTACTCTCTTTAGTCCTGTCCCTGTCCCATTTTTTCTTCTTTGCTGACGTCTTTCTCTGAATAACTTCCTGCACTTCCTCGTTCCACCACCAGGTTTACTTTTCATCCTTTGCCTGTCCAGTAGACACACCCAGTACCTTTCTACCTGTCTGTCTAATTACTGTTGCTGCTACTACCCAGTCATCTGGGAGCTCTTTCTTATCACCCAAAGCCTTTCTCAGCTCCTCTCTGAACTCCTTACAATATTCTTCTTTTCTCAACTTTCACCATTTGGTCCTTTGCTCTGCCTTTGTCCTCTACCTCTTCCTAACCACCAGAGCCATCCTGCACACCACCATCCGATGTTGCCTAGCTACATTCTGCCCTGCCACTACCTTACAATCACCAATCTCTTTTAAGCAACCTCTTTTACATAGGATGTAGTCTACCTGTGTGCTCCTCCCTCCACTCTTATAGGTCACCCTATGCTCCTCCTTCTTTTAGAAATATGTGTTAACCACAGCCATTTCCATCCTCTTTGCAAAATCCACCACCATCTGTCCTTCTAGGTTCCTATCCTTAACACCAAACCTGCCCATCACTTCCTCGTCTCCTTTATTACCTTCACCAAAATGACCATTGAAATCTGCACCAATCACTAGGCTCTCCTCCTTGGGAATGCTCAATAACATCAATAACATCGAGTTCTACCTGCGAAAATTTCCCCAAGCTACGGTAGATGACCGGATTTATTTAATCCGAGTAACCTCAAACCGACAAGTTAGTAGTTTCATCACACGTCAGCCGGACCATATCCGGGGAAACTACTATCTACTGTGCAAGGCATTGGAGGAGGAGTTCTCCAATCCTCTCACACAGACAGGACTGGCCGCAGCTCTTTCAGTCAAACAGGGTAGGCAGGAGTCCCCACAGGTCTCTTATCATTGTTTGCGCCAAGCCTATTTTGGTTTCAACAATCAACCAGGTATGGAGGAAGATTTAAACTTCAAATCATTGTTTGTCCAAAACCTCCATCCTACCACAAGCTACTACCTAGGCATCTCAGCCTGCCCCCGCAAATTAAACAGTAGGGAATTGCACGACTTAGCAATAAAGGGGTTTGTTAAATGTCAGCAAACTGCCCTGAAGCGGGCAGACCCTCCTAGCATGCTAAGTATCGATACCACCTTTTTTATTTTTAGGTCTGGATGGAGCCTCGGGATTGGAACCAACCAATCCAGCTCAGGACTCCAACCAAGCCCATGGCCTGAACAAGGGGCAGGGAATCTCTCGGTCCCCACAAAACCATAGACACCACAGGTATCCTAAACAACAGTGGTCAGACCGTAATCGAGATCAAGTGAACTCGGACACCGGTCAGCGTCCTCCAAGGTATAGCCACGATCGGTCTCCTCCCGATAAAAGCAAAAACCACAAGGTCCGAGAGAACGAAGGGCATGTTGGACGTGCCTCATGGTCCAATCGTCCCTGGGGTAACCCAAGACGACCTTTATTTTCTCAGTACACTACTGAGAACAGGGTTAGAAACAAACCCAAGCCAAGAAAAAGGCTACAGCAAAAAGACTAGGGCAGAAAACAAATCTAGAATGGTCAAGCTCAGTCAGGAAGACTTAGCAGCCCTTAAGAGAGTGATAGATAATCTGTGCCAAGTTGATAGCCAGGAAGCAGATCTGTTCTCCCTCTTCTCTGCTCCTCGTGAATCACCTGTCCAGCCTTTGTTAAGCCATGTGGAAACAAAGGAGGATTGCTCCTCCAGGTCTGATGGGAATAAACCTGCAGTACCAGGCCCCAAACAGACACCTGTCATGCAGGTGGACATACCTGATCAGCTACCACAGGGGGGTAAGAAACCGATTCCCCCTAGTGCTGTGTTAGTAGTCCAGTTAGAACCCAAGGGAAACTGTCCTAAAGAGGACGCTCCAGCCATCCCCGAAGAGCCATCTTTTTAGAAATTCCTACTGAGAAGGGTGTTGCACGAAAATGTTACATTTCTAACACCCTTGAGCATGGCGTCACACATGATGCGATCTTAGACACGGCAGCCGACATCACCTTAATGTCAGCACCCCTTTTCAATTGGGTGAGGGCTACAGCCCGCCAAGCTAACTGGGAACTGCAGTTACACACCTGCTCTCTCAACATACAGCCATACTGTCACACTGGCATTACCGTACGGCCAATGGCCCTGGTCCAACTCACTACTGGATCAATGAATGTGGTTCACCCGATACATGTGTCCCTGCTTGAAACTGTCCCACTTCTCCTTGGCAAAGACATCCTAAACCGATTCGAACTCTTAATTGACCTTAAACGTTTAAAAATTTGGGCCCAGGTCCACAAACCTATGCCCATCTCTTACCCACTTGATGTGGGGTTGCAATGTCACGTAATCAGTACTACTAGTCCTACACCCAATAGTTTGTTGAGCGTACAGGGTATGACTGATGATGATGATGAACAATGGGAGTCGACTGCCCTTCCGTCAGAGCCTTCCTGGCCCCCAGGTGAACTACTGGAACAACGAGACACCTTCTTGTGTTCTCTGATCAAGCCCAATGCTGCAATTGAGTACTGCCCACAGATTGTGAATGGCCTCCTGCTAGACGACGCCAGTGTCCACGACGCGGTTCTGGCCCCGTGGGCCAACAAATCTGCAATCAGTCAAGAACTCTTTGACACCCTGTCAAAGGCTAAAACTGACCTTCGCTTTGCAAAAAGTTCTTGTCAGTGTCCCCTTGACCCGGTACCGCATGTGACCAAAACTCCTGATGGCATCTGTGCATTAAAAGTTAACTGGAATCGAAAAAATGAACCCATCTCTTCCTGGTCGGTCGAGACCTACCACACACTGTTTACATCAGTAGTGATATGCTAGTTAGGCTAGATGTCCATGTAGACACAATAAATAACGTTTTCCGGTCGTTGACACAAACCCATTAACAACACTTGCTTATTACTGGTTGGTCGCCGATACCCTTTTGGCCTTTACTATTGCGGTAGGATATCTCATAACCTGCAGAGCTGCATACCGGTACATCAGACGCACCCAAGAGTTGCAAGGCAAGACAAGTGTCTGCTCAGACAGACCCACTAACGTTCAGGAAAGCCCTAAAGAGGGTTTTCAACCTGTCCTTCTAGAACTGCAAGAATAACCTTCTATGTGTTGCTACACTCCATTCACCACTAGGTCGAATCTAAGTGCAACACTCACATTACATTCATTCTCAAACCTTCAGGGGGGACGCAAATTAAGTACATAAAGTGGTATTGCTTGCCTGTCACCTGTCATCCACAGCTATCATTGTCTGAAAATGGCCAAAATCTGCTGTAACACTAACTTCATTCACAGGGGGGAATGTAGCATTAATAGCTGGATCGACAGTCATTCAAAATTTGTCTACCCTCTATCTACAATCTCCCCCCACAAAGTCACAAACAATATGACACTTCGGAATGCCAAGGGGCCACCATCTGGACAGACTCTCCACAGTGAGTAATGGCCACACCAACCCCAGTCTCTTTCTCAAACCAACAAAAATTTGAGGATCTGGATTAATGGCCAGATGACCCCTGCATCTCGCAATCATAAACTAAGTCAATGTGTTAGTCTTAAAAGGGGTTTCTGACATTCCAGACCACAGACTTCTCCAATTCTCTCTAACTGTTGCAGAAAAATAACGATGCTTTCCCCCGCAGCTCACTTTTGCAGTCCTTATTGAGACAGGAAGAGGCCGTGAAGGACAGCCACGGAATTTACGACACAGGGACTTTCTTTTTAAGGACATATTTTTAATAGTAGTATTAACTTTTGTTGGAAACATATTATCTTCGGATGGACCACTCAATTAAAAAACACATGAGAACTGCTTCATAATGAGTCCAAACACACACCCATACGTACATATCTATCTCATACAAAGGAATTGATCAGGGTTATTCGTCGTACCCCTATATATAATCATATATATATGCATGTCACTGATTTCTCATATATTTCTATATGTATTTGGTTAATGTTTTAGTATAGTGACCATTCCATACGTAATATGGTCCAGTTTGTGTTATACTGTTATAATAGTAGCATATATTCTCTACAGGGCCTTGTGTATCGATCGCTCGTGTTTTAATACCTAATTACACTTATAAAGGACCGGAAATGTAAGTTGTTATTCAGAATGTATTGTATCCTACATCTGGTATTGATCGTATCATTATTTGTTTAAGGAATAGCAAATGTATGTGCTGTAGTTTAGAACGCCTTAATGATGAGTTTATAAATTCAAGGTGCTTTTGACAATCTGAACCTTACACCCGAAATCCCACAACTAAACTTGTAACTTTGAGAATTTGTGTTCTTGTGATACTTGTAGACATCCTAGATATGTAAAAATATATTAGTCCAAAGTTATAACTTCTGTAGCAAACATATGGTGAAATTGGAGGACATATCCACGAGAGGAGGGACTTGAGGCCGAACCAGCTTCTCATTGGCTAAGTCTAGGGCACACCTCTTTTGCCCCACCTCTGATCGCTTACATCAGGAGCATACAAAAACTTGGCGTGGGATAGCAGCAGAGTAGTAGTTTTTTTTAGAGTTCTTGTTTTGTTAAGTTCTTTGAGTTCTTTGCTTTTCAGTTGTTTTTGAGTCTTTTCTTTGTTTTAGACTTTTTGCGTTTTATTTTACGTTGAAGTTTTTCTGTCTCCAGCAGTCTTAGTAGTTCGGTATTGCCGAATTAGAAATTAAGCTAAAGAAGTAGTTAAAAGACCAACCAGCCAAGATCTCCTTCATGCTTGACCTCGCTCGTATATCCTAGTTTTTCAAGTATATTTGAGGCATGTGGTTAAAAGTGTGCATCGGACTTAGCCTTTAGATGTGGCCAGGGTAAGGATTTGAGTTGTGCGCGAACGCAATCTTCAAGGAACCGTGAAACGCCAGGCAGCCTAAACTGGGAAGTACGCCTATTACCGGTTCAACTGAAGACACAGCCCGGAAAACGTGGTTACATGGCAGCCATCTGCAAAGAAGCCCAAGATCCTACGCCGTCAAGAGGCCTTTCCGAGCGGCGGTGTGCCTCGGAAGATGAGCGTCACCGCTCCCCAAAACCGTGCCTTTTTGGATGGGCCGGGCCAGGTTTAAATGCCCCGAACCACTCGAGTGATTTTCCAGGTGAGTACCTTTTATGGCTTTTTCTGGGTCCATGATTCTCGAACCTTGCGTTTAATTCTAAACCACGCTTCAACGTAGACCTATCCATGCCATGTAGCTTCCACCATACTATTCACGTTTCACTATAATTTGTGTTACTAGTAACTCAGTGCGTCGTAACAAACTAGTTCATAACATTGCATCTGGGTAATTACTATGCGATTGATAAGTTGCACATAGAATCATCTTGTTTTCTGATCTTAAATTGTAATATACGTTTGCCATCATTTACTGATCTAATACTGTGATATATATATGTTCGCCATTATTTCTTGATCTTATCTCTGTGATATACACGCCATTACTTCAGATTGTCAGTTGGTATTGCCTTGTTTGTAGTTAATAAACTTGTTATAACCTTTTGAATTTACTTTGTGTGAGAGAATTTCATTCAATCAAAGGTCGAGAAAAATAACTTTGAATTCACTATTCAGACTTAGACTGAAGTCGCCCATATCGACTTCCTGATCAATTTTGATTTTCTCTTTAAACTGGTTTTCCAGATCTACCAGTCCACAAACGATCTGGTGGTGCCCCGTTTGTTCATTAAAATTAATCAATTTAAAGTGTAGTCGTATTCCGCTACAAATAGAAACCTGTCCACAGCCTCAAACAGTCAGACTCCAAACTCAACCATGGCCAAGACCAAAGAGCTGTCAAAGAACACCAGGAAGAAATTTCTAGACCTGCACCAGTCTGGGAAGAGTGAATCTACAATAGGCAAGCAGGTTGGTGTGAATAAATCAACTGTGGGAGCAATTGTAAAATATACAAGACCATTGATAATCTCCCTCGATCTGGGGCCCCACACAAGATCTCATCCCGTGGGTGTGATGCTGAATGGAAGCAGGAGGCAAACGCAGGCACTGGTAGCAACGAAAAGGGTTTTATTCATAATAGTAAATACAGGGGATAGAGAGGATGGGAAAGGCGTCTGGCAGTGTGTAGGTATTCCAGGTTCTTATGGTCCGTAAGGACGGTAAAAGGATGATTGGAGCCCTCCAGCCAATGTTTCCATTCCTCCAGCGCCAACTTGACGGCCAGTAAATCCCCGACGTCGTAGTTCCGTTCCATGGGAGAGAGCTTGTGAGAATAAAAAGCAACGGGGTGCAACTTGGGAGGAATGCCCAGACGTTGTGAGAGGACCGCACCTACCCCCACCGAAGACGCATCGACCTCCAGGACAAAGGGGCGATCCGGGTCGGGGTGGCCCAGGACTGGAGCGTCGTCGAAGGCGGACTTCAGGGCTACGAATGCCTCCTCAGCCTCTGAGGACCAACGAAGGGAACGGGGTTTACCCCATAAAAGCGAGGTGAGCGGCGCCACCTTTCGGCTGAAGTCCCGTATGAAGCTGCGATAAAAATTTGCGAATCCTAGAAAGCGTTGCAGGTCTTTGATGTATCTGGGTGTGGGCCACAGGAGGATAGCAGAGACCTTCGCATCGTGCATAGCCACGCCGGTGGGTGAGATGACATAGCCGAGGTAATGCACAGATTGGGTGTGGAAGTCACATTTCTCGGCTTTCACTCAGAGGTGGTGTGAATGCAGCCTCTCCAGAACCAGGCGGACTTTGGCGATGTGAGTGGTGAGGTCCGGTGAGAAGATCAGGATGTCGTCCAGGTATACGAGTACGAACCGGCCCAGCATAGCCCGAAGGACATCGTTTATAAACGCCTGGAAGATGGAAGGAGCATTGGCCGGGCTGAAAGGCATCACTAGGTATTCGTAGTGACCAGAACTCGTGCTGAAGGCGGTTTTCCATTCGTCGCCCTTCTTCACACGGACTAGATTGTATACGTTACGGAGGTCGAGCTTGGTGTACCAGCATGCTGTTCTGAGCTGTTACAGAGCCGAGGGAACAAGCGGGAGGGGATAGGCATACCTCTTCGTGATACGGTTGAGCTCCTGGTAGTCAATACAAGGTCGCAGCCCCGAATCCCGCTTGGGTACAAAGAAAAATCCAGCCGAGACAGGAGAGGTGGATGGACGGATGAAACCGAGGCTCAGGTATTCTGAGATGTAATCGCTCATGGCCTTCTCCTCCGCCGGTGATAGTGGGTACAGGTGAGCCTTCGGCAGAGGAGTGTCCGGCAACAGGTCAATGGCGCAATCGTAGGAATGGTGAGGTGGAAGAGAGGCAAGCGTTCCTTCTCCGAAGACCAACGACAGATCCTCATACTGGCTGGGTACATTGCAAGGCAGGACGGAGGGAGTGGAAAGAGAATTGACCTGGAGAGCTGGACGACGCAGGCAATGTTTCTGGCACCACAGAGACCAACGAACGAGCTCCCTGGCAGACCAGGAGATGAGGGGGTCATGAAGGCGAAGCCATGGGAGTCCCAGGATCACCGGATAGGCTAGGGAGGCCACCGGGAAGAAGGTGATAGTCTCCTCGTGGGTGGCGCCGGTGATGAGGCGTAGAGGAGCGGTGACACGGGTGATGAGGCCGGAGCTGAGTGGTTGACCATCAGTAACACGCTGACCATCTGTAACGCGCTGGCCCGTGGGAAGAGGGGCGCAGGGAATCCTTAAGTCGGAGACCAGATGGTCAGTGATTAAATTCCCCTGGGCGCCGGAGTCGATCAATGCTGTAAGCGAGACCCCAGCGTGAGATACTTGTAGAAGCACAGGCAGAGTAAAAGAAAGTACGAGAGAGGGTCTACTCACCCGGGGTACACGTGCAGCTGTCCCGGCACATGCGCCAGACGAGGGAGCAAGGACGCAGTCTGGGCGTTGGTGATGGTCGAATCCGCAAAAACAGCACAGTCCCAGCTGGAACCTACGACGACGCTCCTCGGAAGAAAGGCGAGCCCCCGCGATCTCCATGTCCTCAGGGGGAGGCGAGGGGTCCCGGATGGTGACAGCGGATGATGGACGTGGAGCGGTACGTGGACGGGATACGAGGAGTTGATCCAAGCGGACAGTGAGCAAGATGAGTTCCTCCAGAGAAAGGTTGAGTTCGCGTCCGGCCAGCTCTCTCCTGAGCACGGGACGCAAGCCCTGATGGAAGGTGGAAAGGAGAGCCGGAGTATTCCATCCGCTCTGAGCCGCCAGCGTGCGAAACTCAAGCGTGTATTCGGCGGCAGTCCGACGCCCCTGGCGGAGGTTGAGCAGCAGTTCCCCGCTGGAACGGCCTTCTCGAGGAAGTTGAAAAACAGAACGAAAAGCTGTCACAAAGCGAGCGTAATCCCGGACCTCTGGACCCTGTTGTGACCAGACTGCAGTGGCCCAATCCAGGGCATGATGGTTGAGGAGAGAGATCACTAGAGCGATGCGTTCTGCATCAGAGTCGAGGGGCGAGTGTACAAAGTACAGATCGCACTGCAGCAGAAATCCCTCGCAGCATTCTGGGTCTCCCCCATACTTCTCTGGTAGAGCGATTCTGAAGGTGGAGTGAGGTGGCGAGTTCCGCGGAGGACTGGAGGGAAGCGGAACCAAGGCGGCAGAGTCTGCAGCGGCAGTGTCTGCAGCGGTGGAGGATGATGACAGCTGTGACACTTGCCGGGAGAGCTCGTTGACGGAAGGAACGAGCGACCGCTGATTCTCTGCGAGGAAAGTGACGGCTTGAGCCATCTCTTGAAGCTGACTTCGGAGGTCAGCGAGTTGTTGCTCAATCGTGGCAGTAGGAGTGCCACCCGAACCAGAAGCCGCTGCCTCCATGTCGGCCGATTAAACTGTGACGCTGAATGGAAGCAGGAGGCAAACGCAGGCACTGGTAGCAACAAAAAGGGTTTTATTCAGAATAGTAAATACAGGGGATAGAGAGGATGGGAAAGGGAGCATGAACACACAGAGGGAACAAAGTGAATCGGCGTGGTACTGAGCGTAGGTGAGGCCTATATAGGGTGTCAGATTGGCAACAGGTGTGCATAGTCAGTAGACGGGAGAGGAGGAGCGTTCCAGCATGCGGGCGTTGCGAACCACGCCGCTGGTGGGCGTGACAGTGGGGTCAAAATGATCATGAGAACAGTGAGCAAAAATCCCACAACTACACGCAGGGACCTGATGAATGACCTGCAGCGAGCTGAGACCAAAGTAACAATGCTACCATCAGTAACATACCGTATTTTATAAGGTGCAATATCAATAATCGACTGCTAACGGGTCTATTTTATACATAAAGTGCACCGGGTTATAAGGCGCATTAAATTAAACAAAACTCTTGAGTTCCCTCAGAAACTCAATTTGGTCTTCTTTAACTGGCGCAAGGCATCTTCTTGCTGCTCTATTTCCATGTTGTACTGCGTGACTGATAGCATTGAGTTTGAAATCCACTACGAAACTGAATGAATGAATGCACACACCCTAATGTTGAAGCACAAATCGTATTACTCCGCGATGCTCCTGACTACGGTTGTCGTAAGCTTCGTAACTTACCAAGGCCATGGTAAAACATTTTGACAGATTTATGAGCGTCGTTTACCATCTACAATCAGTTCTAGGTCAGAAAGCACAACCAGAATTAATTCATACATTAGGCGCACCGCATTTTAAGGCGCACTGTCGATTTTTGAGGTCCGAAAAATACAGTACTATGCTGAGAGGAACTCAGATCCTGCAGTGCCTGGGTTGTCCCCTTGCTTAAGCCAGTACATGTCCAGGCCCGTCTGAAGTTTACCAGAGAACATATGGATGATCCAGAAGAAGATTGGGAGAATATCATGTAGTCAGATGAAACCAAAATATAACTTTTTGGTAAAACTCAACTTGTCAACTTGTGTTTGGAGGAAGAAGAATTCTGAGTTGCATCATACCTACTGGGAAGCATGAGGGTGGAAACCTCATGCTTTGGGTCTGTTTTTCTGCAAAGAGGACAGGACGACTGATCCGTGTTAAGGGATGAATGAATGAGGCCTTGTATCATGATATTTTAAGCCAAAACCTCCTTCCATCAGTGAGAGCATTGAAGATGGAACGTGGCTGGGTCTTCCAGCATGACAATGATCCCAAATACAATGCTCAGGCAATGAAGGAGTGGCTAAGAAAAAGCATTTCAAGGTCCTGGAGTGGCCTAGCCAGTCTCCAGACCTCAACCCCATAGAAAATTTGTTGAAAGTCCTTGTTGCCCCAAAACATCACTGTTCGAGAGGAGATCTGCATGGAGGAATGGGCCAAAATACCAGCTACAATGTCTGCAAACCTGGTGAAGAGTTACAAGAAACGTTTGACCTCTGTCATTGCCAACAAAGGTTATGTTACAATACAGAGTTGAGCTTTTGTTATTGACCAAATACTTATTTTCCACGGTAATTTACACTAAACTTCTTTAAAAATCCTACAATGAGATTTCCTGGAATTTTTTTTCTCATTTTGTCTCTCATAGTTGAAGTGTACCTATGATGAAAATTACAGACGTCTCTCATCTTTCTAAGCAGGAGAATGTTTTTATATTCTCCTATATTTTATATATATATATAAATTTATTTATTTATTTATTTTATATATCATATATTTCATTTATGATATTGAAACGTGGGGGTATGACGGGAGGTATGGGGATGAGTGCAGGTTCAACTTAAAAAAAAAAAAGGTTTTATTAAACCGAAGTTAGCCACAAAGCAAACATAAACCAAAACAGAGTAAAAAAAGTAATGCGGCACATGCCACAGTGTAAACAGAACTAAGAGGCTCATGCCAGATATGCAAAGCTAAAGCTGGTGTAGCAAGACAAACGGTGGCTAAGCAAATATTCACTCCCGTGGACTTGTTCATACACAACATAAACCGAGATCATAACCACGAACTAAACATAAACGGTGGACGGAACAGCAAACAAACCAAAACGGCTAGAACCACAACCCAAACATAAACCGCAGGCACAGCCATGAGTAGCTAACGCGTGCATACCTCGGCTCTGACAGCCCAGGGAGCACTGGAAGGAACTCGAATGAAGCGGCCGATACTGCAAACACGAGACTCCTGGCGCAGTTGGCGAACAAACGCCATGGGAAGACCAATACCTCGCAACTTCAGTGAGCTAGGGCTGAACCTCTATCATGTCCCAAACAGCAGTAATGTTGCTCGTGAGCCCTAGCTTCTTCTTCATGTCCCTTGCAGTCCGGCAGAGAGCTGCAAGTGATGCAGTTCAGTCCCTAGGGGCGAGGAGGGGCGTAACAGGCAGAGGTCTGGGGACATCCAACCCCCCCCATGGAGACCAAGACAAAGCCAGGACTCCTAATACTTATGCCCCCCTACCATGGCACACAACCGAGTCAGAGAGGTTTACTTTCGGGGTGACATCCAGGTATTGAACTGGGTGCCAACATGGCACTAAGGCCGGCGTTAACACAGGTGCTGGCATCATCAGAGCAGGCACTGGGACAGACACCCCCAAAGCAGGAGTAGACTGGACAGTCTACGGAAAGGGCGAAGCGCTCTGAACGTCCTCTGGAAGAGCCTCTCAAGAACAGACGGCCTCCTGGCAGGCCTCTCAGGAACATACAGCCTCTGGGCAGGTCTCTCATCAACAGACGGCCTCAGGGACGACGTCTCAGGAACAGACAGCCTTCTGGCAGGCCTCTCGGGAACAGATGGCCTCCTGGCTGGCCTCTTGGGAACAGATGGCCTCCTGGCTGGCCTCTAAGGAACAGATGGCCTCCTGGCTTGTCTCTCATGGACAGACGGCCTCTGGGCATGCCTCTCGTGGACAGACAGCCTCAAGGACAGCCTCTTGGGAACAACCAGCCTCATGTCAGGTCTCTATCATGGACATCGTCACTGCAGGCACTGGAACGGTTGCTCACGTCCTTGGCGCTGGCATGGACACTGATGTCGGTGCAAGGCTCTGTGGCACCGGGGTCAGCACAACTGCCTCTGATAAACTGAAGGTCACGCCTTGTTCAGGTAAATAATTAGGTGGCGCATAGTGCTCAGCTACCGAGCTAAACGGCATTAACGGCTTAGGTACGGAGCTATTTGGCAATGCTAACAGCTCAAATACAGAGCTAAGCGGTGCATCTTACTCAGTTATGGAACTAAGAGACATGACGTGCTCAGAAACAGCTCTAACGTGATCAGGTACAACACTAAGGGGCATGGCATGCTCAGGTACAAAAACAGGTGGCACTTCGAACTCAGGCACAGAGCTATCATGATCAGGTACAGAAGTAAGAGACACAATGTGCTCGGAAACAGAGCTAACGTGATCAGGTACGAAACTATGGGGCGCTACAAAATCAGAAATGGAACATAGTTGTACATCCAACTCAGGTAAGGGGCTAAGTTGCGTGACGGGTTCAGGTACATAGCTATACCATGCTAATGATGCATCTACAGAGTTAGCAGGCGCGACCTGTGCAGAAACAGAGTTAACGAATTTGGACATGGAGCCAACATTTTCAGATACTAAACTAAAGGACATAGCCTGTGGGACTGTGGTAGCCTAGCAGTTAAGGTACTGGATTATGGACCAAAAGGTCCAGGGTCCAAATCCCACCTCTGCCAAGCTACCACTGTTGGGTCCTTGAGCAAGGCCCTTAACCCACAATTGCTTGGATTGTAAGACTGTATCAATTGTAAGTCGCTCTGGATAAGAGCGTCTGCTAAATGCTGTAAATGTAAATGTAAATGTAAATGGATATGGAACTATATGACGTTAGTGGTTCAAATACAGAACCAACGAATTGACATGCTCAGTACGAAACTAAAGGGTGCGGCGGGGTCAGATACGGAGCTAACGGTTCAAATACAGAACCAATGAATTCAGGTACAGAGCCAACATGCTCGGGTATGAAACTAACTGGTGTAGCGGTCTCAGATGCAGAGGGAAGCAGCACATCGGGACTCTGTACTGAGCTGGCCTGTTTAGATACAGAGCTAGTCAGTGTTAACGGTTCAGGTACTAACCTATGTGATGCTGACAGCTCATCTACAGAGCTAAAAGGTGCAGCGTGCCCAGATACCGAGCTAACGTGCTCAAATACTTGGCTACTGGGCACTAACGACTCAGGTACTGAGTTACTTTGTGCAAACAGCACAAGTACTGAGCTAAGGGGTGCTGATGGCTCATCTACGGAGCTAAAAGGCGCGGCATGCCCAGATATGCTCAAATACGAAGCTAACATGCTCAAATACTGGGTTACTGGCCACTAACTGGTGCTTGACCAGTACCTTCCAGCAGCTGGTGAGCTGGGGATCCCACAAATTACAGGCAAATGCAGGGCTACCTGGGCAACTGGTGGACTCCTGCTTCCCACTAGCAGGAAGACCAAACATATCCCACAGCTCCATAAAGAGCTGGTCACAGGTTCCCAATTCCAACTGGAACAAGTTTGCGACCACCCACTCCAGCGCTTCACCTGTAAGGTGGCAGTTCACAAACACTAGACGTTCGTATTTGGAATAGTGAGGAAACTGGGGCAAGTAAGCTGAGCATTGGCGGAAAAATTCTCCACATAGACGGGGATTATCTACCGCAGCTCAACCCAAGCTGACCGAGCCAAGGTAGCGCGATAACCTGCTGTTTCCATAGTTTGGCGGGGTATTCTGTATAACAGGAGGTATGGAGACGAGTGCAGGTTCAATTATAAACAAAGGTTTTATTAAACCAAAGTGAGCCACAAAGTAAACATAAACCAAAATAGTGAAAAAAGAGTAAATAAAAGTAAAGCAGCGAAAACGGAACTAAAGGGCTCACACCGGATACGCAAAGCTAAAGTCAGTGTGACAAGACAAACGATGGCTAAGCAAATACTCACTCCTGTGGACGTGATTGTACACAAAACATAAACCAAGGTCGTAACCACAAACTAAACATACAGTGGTGCTTGAAAGTTTTGTGAACCCTTTAGAATTTTCTATATTTCTGCATAAATATGACATAAAAATCATCAGATTTTCACACAAGTCCTAAAAGTAGATAAAGAGAACCCAGTTAAACAAATGAGACAAAAATATTATACTTGGTCATTTATTTATTGAGGAAAATTATCCAATATTACATATTAGTGAGTGGCAAAAGTATGTGAACCTCTAGGATTAGAAGTTAATTTGAAGGTGAAATTAAAGTCTGATGTTTTCAATCAATGGGATGACAATCAGGGGTGAGTGGGCACCCTATTTTATTCAAAGAACAGGGATCTATCAAAGTCTTCTTTTCACAACACACGTTTGTAGAAGTGTATCAAGAGTTGTTGATGCTCATCAGGCTGAAAAAGGTTACAAAACCATTTCTAAAGAGTTTAGACTCCACCAATCCTCAGTCAGACAGTTTGGGTACAAATGGAGGAAATTCAAGACCATTGTTACCCTCCACAGAAGTGGTCGACCAACAAAGATCACTCAAAGAGCAAGGCGTGTAATAGTTGGTGAGGACCCCAGGGTAACTTCTAAGCAACTGAAGGTCTCTCTCACATTGACTAATGTTAATGTTCATGAGTCCACCATCAGAAGAACACTGAACAACAATAGTGGGCATGGCAGGGTTGCAAGGAGAAAGCCACTGCTCTCCAAAAAGAACATTGCTGCTCGTCTGCAGTTTGCTAAACATCATGTGGACAAGCCAAAAGGCTATTAGAAGAAGGTTATGTGGACGGAAGAGACCAAAATATAAGTTTTTGGTTTAAAAGAAAAGCCTTATGTTTGGGGAAAGGAAAACACTGCATTCCAGCGTAAGAACCTATTCTCATCTATGAAACATGGTGGTGGTAGTATCATGGTTTGGGCCCGTTTTGCTGTATCTGGACCAGGATGGCTTGCCATCATTGATGGAACAGTGAATTCTGAATTATATCAGAGAATTCTAATGGAAATTGTCAGGACATTTATCCATGAACTGAACCTCAAGAGAAGGTGGACCAAGCAGGACAATGACCCTAAGCACACAAGTCATTCTACCAAATAATGGTTAAAGAAGAATAAAGTTAATGTTTTGGAATGGCCAAGTCAAAGTCCTGACCATAATCCAATCGAAATGTTGTGGAAGGACCTGAAGAGCGCTGTTAATGTGATGAAACCCACCAACATTCCAGAGTTGAAGCTGTTCTGTATGCAGGAATGGGCTAAAATTCCTCCAAGCTGGTGTGCAGGACTGATCAACAGTTACAGTTAACGTGTAGTTGCAGTTACTGCTGCAAGGGGGGGATACTGAAAGCAAAGGTTCACATACTTTTGCCACTCAGTAAGATGTAATATTGGATCATTTTCCTCAATAATGACATGATTTGACACCACTTGATCCAATTTTTCCTATCAATCTCGCTTTTATGCCCCCTCCACATGTCACAAATTAGAAACACATGCTTGAAAATTTGGTAATTTGCAGATCTTAGTGACGGTTGCTACTTCTTCACTTTGCATAACCTTCCTTGTTGTTGTTTCAACTTCAGAGTTGAGAAGTGTAACTCCTCTTATAACAATACCAGATGTGTCGAAGAAGATGGGCAAGTTAGACATAAATTCAAGGGGTCTCATTCATGATATGTGAGCAGAACGAATTTCCATGTAAATCATTCATAAAATAAATTTTTCGTAAATGTCCAGACTCATGAAAATATTCGTAGGCCCAAAACATAAGTATGGACGACTAAAAGCTTCACATGGTCCTCAGCATGTGTAAACTGTTCAATTAAAGATGCATGTAACGCCGGCTTAGGGGAAGGAGACACACGCAACGACTGAATCTAACACAGGTGGCGTTTATTTGAAGCGACAGACAAACTTGTAGTACAGGAACGATGCAAGGTCGGGAATCAGGAGAGGCAAAGACTGATTAAGCCAAAAGGGAGAGATGAGAGGCGAAGTCAGAGAGGAAGATTCTTAATGTGACTGACCCATCATTGTGGAAGTCAAAACCACACTCTTATCACTATTTACCGCCCTCCGGGTCCTTATTCAGAATTTCTTCAGGAATTTGCTAACTTTCTTTCCTACTTAGTACTTTCAACAGATAAAGATTTAATTGACAATGAGCAGCATCAGGGACTTCAGACACCAATGTCATAGACGTTTGTAGTTATAAAGTTATATATAGTTATATAGTATTGTTATTGTTTTTTAGCCATTGGAGACTTAGGGTTTTTATCTAAATGTTTAATGTTTATCAGTGCACCATGGGTCTGAGAGTAACGGAATTTCAATACTCTTTATGTCTTGCACAAATTGTAGTTTTTGACAATAAAGTTAACTTTAAACTTTTGAACTTTTGATCTACTTAAAGCTGCTTTTGAGCCAATTTTAGAATCCTTGAGTATCACTCAGAATGTGATGGGACCAACCCTCCACTGTAATCATACTTTAGATCTAATATTAACATTTGGTATTAATATATATATATAACCTTGATGTTTTCCCACAAAGGGATTTTATGTCAGATCACTATCTTTTAGTATTTGAGCTATTTCTTATAAATAAAATCCTTCTGCCTCTTTATCACACCAAGCACACTATTACATCTGCTACTCCAGGTGTGTTTATTAAAAACCTATCAGACTTAAAATTTAATACACCTAAAGTGTGTAAATGAATAGTTAGAAAGTGTGTTTTGCTCAACCCTGGATATGATTGTTCCTGCTAGGGTCAAACAGATTAGGGAAAAAGACCAGAACCATGGTATAATGAAAACAGTCGTACCTTAAAGCAAAAACACTGGGCCTAGAGCACAAGTGGCGACATAGTAAACTGGAGGTATTTAAGATTGCTTGGAGGGATAGCATGGCAGACTATAAGCATGCCCTCACTAAAGCTAAAGCTGCATTTTTTTCCTCAATCATAGAGAAAAATAAGAATAATCCTAGAGTTCTCTTTAATAGAGTCTCCAAAGTAAAAGGAAACTCCACAGAAAGTGATTCTCACGTTCTACGTAATTTTAACAGTAATGATTTCATGACTTTTTTAATGATAAGATAGAAAACAATAGGCATAAAACTCGAAGCTCATCACATCACCAAACTATTCAGCAGCCTTCCAGATGGAGCATTAGTGAAGACATCTGTTTAATCAGCTTTAAACCAAGACTAGAATCTTTTACCCCAATTACTAATTCTGAAATATCTGCATTGATCAGTTCGTCTAAGTCATCAACATGTTTATTAGATCCAATTCCTACACGTTTACTCAAAGAAGTGATACCTGGTATTAAAGAGCAACTGTTAGTTATTGTAAATTCATCACTTACAGTGGTGCTTGAAAGTTTGTGAACCCTTTAGAATTTTCTATATTTCTGCATAAATATGATCTAAAACCTCATCAGATTTTCACACAAGTCCTAAAAGTAGATAAAGAGAACCCAGTTAAACAAATGAGACAAAATATTATACTTGATCATTTAATTATTGAGGAAAATGATCCAATATTACATCTTAGTGAGTGGCAAAAGTATGTGAACCTTTGCTTTCAGTATCTGGTGTGACCCCCCTGTACAGCATGTAACTGCAACTACACATTAACTGTAACTGTTGATCAGTCCTGCACACCGTCTTGGAGGAATTTTAGCCCATTCCTCCATACAGAACAGCTTCAACTCAAAGCTTCAATTCAAAGTTTTCATCCCTGGGTCTGAACTCGTCTACACTACACAGGGTGCAAAGACAGTGTAAAGGGGAAATCAAACCAACTAGTGAACAGGGTCTTACCGACCCTGGCATATACTAAATATATCAAATATTTGATTGCAGATTATTTTCCAGTTTTATATACATTTCATGTATATTTTTATTTTACTTAATCAATTTATTTTTGAATTTCAACCCATATAAAATCAATGTTATATTTGTCAGTGCTTTTATCAAGATGTTTCTCAGTACCAACACAATCCTCTGCACAATCTTAGAATACAGAAGAACTAACTATGCTGTTTTTAAGGTTGATCACCCTGCATAGCCAAAGAGCTGTGGTCTAGAGAGAAAAACAGAAAGACAGAGAAGTGAGCAAGACGGGTTGGGTTGGGTTGGGGTTGGGGTTGGGGGTGGTGGAGAGAGAGTGGAGAGAGTTCCTACCGCTATTGACTACGATACTCAGTTAATTCTGAATGCAGCCTAATTCAAATGACATTGTTACCGACCTTTTCGTGAGCAATAAATCAACTGCAATTTGTATCAGAGAATCTTAGCAGATTACTTGTTGAACATTTTTCATTTACATTGATAGCATACTGTACAAAAAGTCAGTGCAGATTGATAGTTTTATTTATCACACAGCAAAAGAGAGTTGACATTTTGAAAAAATGTAAACATATAAAATAAATTGTGATATAAATTTGTAATGTTACTTTTTTGAATAATTAGGTGAGAAATGTGCCCTGTCTAGGGTATTCCTGCTTCCCTGGCACTATTCTAGAGTTGGTCAAAGTTGGGACTGTGGTAGCCTAGTGGTTAAGGTACTGGACTATGGACCAAAAGGTCCAGGGTTCAAATCCCACCTCTGCCAAGCTACCACTGTTGGGTCCTTGAGCCCTTAACCCACAATTGCTTGGATTTGTATCAATTGTAAGACGCTCTGGATAAGAGCGTCTGCTAAATGCTGTAAATGTAAATGAAAATGTTCAATGTATGTATTTTTGTTTTATATGTACTGAGTAACACTATTACAATATCATATCAGTACAATATTACATCAGTAAAAACAAATATCTAGTTGCCATCTACCTTGTTACAATTTGTACAGTTGGAGACTCTTTCCATATGTTCTGTTGGCTGCGTGTCATCCCCTAGTCCTAGAACAGTTTGCACCACTGTGCACTGTTGTCGTTTCTGGATGACAGATGATTCTTTCAGTAGTGATATTGAGCTACAGGTATGGTTCTGTACATATTTACATGCATTTGTTTTTTATGTGGTTTAATTTGTTGTGTTATGTATTGCCAGTATTCTGATTTTGCACCCTTTGTGTCTGCAGCTGAAGGCACAGCACTGTTGGTGCATGATGCAAAAAACTGGCTATTGCTGTCGATGATTCATGCCGTAAATCACTAATATTTGTAACGACATTTGTGTGGTGTGAGAACATTTCAATGCCTTGTTAGTGGATGATGATTTTAATGAGTCTATTTCGTTGTTCAGCTCCCTCCTTTGCTCAATCCGCTCTGTGGAGCTAACCGTGCAATTTGGCTCAAACAATAGAGACCATTCAGAGAGCAGCAACGGTTTTGGAGTAACAAGGGCGACACCTAGCGTTCCATTTTCTTGCATATATCAGTTTTCAGAGGAACTCATCAAGGCAGTATTATTATACTACACGGGTTTTAAATAAAGCATGAGATTTTAAAATATATGTTCAGCAATGTATGCCATCGTGCTTAAATATCATGCATTAAAATATATCTAGGTGCATTATTATAACAGCAAGGTGGCATGAGGATTTGCATCCTCAAATCATAGTTCTTTTATTTTCATCAATAGTTCATTTATTTATTTATTTATTTTATATCAGTATTTATATATTATATCAATAGTCGTATTTTATATCAATTATAGTGTATTTTTAATGTATTGTATGTGAAGTTGAAAACCAGTATTGGTGATTTGCACACTCTTGTACTGAAATTCTAGGAATAATAATTACAGCTCTAAAAGGAGCAATCATGTGAACAACCAAACTAATTTAATGTCATTTATTTATTTACCCCCCTCCCCCAACATAAAATCTGAAATACAAGGAGTCATTGTATTTGTCATGATTGTTATTGTCATTGATTTGTATTCCAGGCTGAAACTAGTGGTGTAAAAAAGTGTTTGCCCCCTTCTGAATTTCCTTTTTTTTTTTCACAACTGAGTTCACTGTCTCTAGCCACACCCAGACCTGATTATTCCCACACCTGTTCTCAATCAGTGCATCACTTAAATAGGACCTGCCTGACAATGTGAAGTATGCCAAAAGTTCCTTAAAAGCTACATATTATGCCGAGATCCAAAAAAATTCAGGAACAGTTGAGAAAGAAAGTAATTGAGATCTGTCCGTCTGGAAAGGGTTCTAAAGCCATTTCCAGCAAGTCCAGTGGTTGGGACTCCAGCAAACCACAGTGAGAGCCATTATTCACAAATGGCAAAGACATGGAACAGTGGTGAACCTTCCCAGGGTCGACCAAAATTACCTCAGGAGTGCAAAAACGACTCATCCAAGTGGTCACAAAAGACCACACAACAACATCCAAAGAACTGCAGGCCTCACTTGCCTCAGTTAAGGTCAGTGTTCATGCCCCCACCATAAGAAAGAGATGGGGCAAAAATGGCCTGCATGGCAGAATTCCAAGACGAAAACCACTGCTGAGCAAAAAGAACACTAAAGCTCGTCTCAATTTGTCCAGAACACATGTTGATGATCCCCAAGACTTTTGGGAAAACATTCTGTGGACTGACAAGACAAAAGTTGAACTCTATGGAAAGTGAATGGCCCATTACATCTGCCGTAAAAGTAACACAGCATTTCAGAAAAAGAACATTATACCAACAGTGAAATGTGTTGGTGGTAGTGTGATGGTCTGGGACTGTTTTGCAGCTTCAGGACCTGGAAGACTTGATGTGATACATGAAACTATGAATTCTGCTGTCTACCAAGAAATCCTGAAGGAGAATGTCTGGCCATCTGTTTGTGACCTCAAGCTGACAAGAACTTGGGTTCTGCAGCAGGACAATGATCCAAAACAAACCAGCAAGTCCACCTCTAAATGGCTGAAGAAAAATTAAGACTTGAGTGGCCTAGTCAAAGTCCTGACCTGAATCCTATTGAGATGCTGTGGCATGACCTTAAAAAGGCCATTCATGCTTGTAAACCCTCCAATGTGGCTGAAATACAACAATTCTGCTAAGATGAGTGGGCTAGAATTCCTCGACAACGCTGTAAAAGACTCACTGCTAGTTAGCGCAAACATTTGGTTGCAGTTGTTGCTGCTAAGGGTTGCCTAACCAGTTATTAGGATTGGGGGCAATCACTTTTTCACACAGGCCCATGTAGGTGCAGATTTTTTTTCTCCCTTAATAATAGACGCCTTCATTTAAAGACTGCATTTTGTGTTTACTTGTGTTCTCTTTGACTAATATTTAAATTGGTTTGATGTTCCGAAACAGTTAAGTGTGACAAACATGTAAAAAAAAAAAGGAAATCAGGAAGGAGGCAAACACTTTTTCACAACACTATATTTTAGATACTCGAGTAACTTTGTTCAGATTGACAGGTTGTTGAAGTATTGGGTTCTTGGGTTTGCTTACCGAGAGTCTGTGTAGCATCTTGCACACTCTTACACCATGAACAAACACAGATTTCACTGGCCTTGAGCTTTCCTTTCTGTTACGAAGAAGGGTTGAAATGTTTTAGGGAAGCCTGTCAGACCACCTTGCCTCTTATTGCTGCAAAAATCTCCCTCATGGTTACATGAGGCTTAACATATCTTCTCAGCCTTGTAATAAAGAAGAAAATGCTGGGAGAATGCAGAAGGTGTACTTCACCTGTAGATTTATCCTATTAATAAATTGTGAATGGGGAAGTGAGATTAAACTACTGTGGGCAAGACATTTTCCACAAATTTTTTATAGTTTATGGTTAAAATAGAGCATGTGGTAAGACTAAATCAATAAACCCCTGAAAGGGGGATTTATGTGCCCAATGGATTCCTTCTAGACAAGTTGTGCTTGTTATCTCCTTTTCTGTGTTGCACTGAAATGGAGCTCACATACTATGTATTAAACGTCTTCCTGACATCCACTTGAAATCTGGAAAAGATATGTTTTGCAGTTCAACAGCATTTCTGTCAGTGTCATTCTCCATAAAATGTGTATCATACAAAGAACACCAACCAGTAATGAGCTGTAAAATTACTGTAATCTAACAATGACATTTCATTTCAATTGTCTTTCCATCTGATTTTCCTTGTGACGGTAACAGTAAGTGTTTTACTGTATATTACATTAAACTCACAATTACTCATAAATTACTATATAACCACATACACTCACCGATAATTTTGTTAGATAAACCTCCATGTTTCTATACTCGCTGTCCATTTTATCAGTTCCACGTGCCATAAAGATGTACTTGGTAGTTCTACAATTATAGACTGTAGGCCTATAATTTATCATTTATAATTTAGGCCTATAGTTCCTCTGCATTCTGTGTTAGTCCACTCTATTCTAATCTTTAATGACCAGGACCCCAACAGGACCACTGTCACGTTCTATACCTACAACACCACAAGAAACAAACATAAGTGCATGGGGGTATTTCAGAAAGCAGGTTTAACAAACTCTAAGTTCAAACCAGAACTCTGGGTTGACTAACTCTGAACTGTCAAACTCAGTTTCAAAACGGGATAACATTTAGTTCAGTCAACTCCTTAACCCTGAGAAAAGCTCATGAGTAAAGCTCATGCCCGAGGAGATGCAAGGACCTCATCAATGGAACGCAGATAACACGAATCAGCACAGCAACGTGAGAAAAAACACGCTTGAACCTTGCACTTTTCACCCCAGTGGAGTTGGAAATAGGTGCATATACATAATATGAGCATATATTTAGGTAAAAATGTACACAGCACCAGCAAAAAAATCCTAACCAAGTTGCGAAGGCAATGTCCAATGCAGTAGTGTGCTCAGCAGGTTATGGTCGTTGAACTGCTTGCTGTCCAAGTGGTGCATTGAAAACAACGTGGGCTTTATAGATAATTGGACAACATTTGAGGGTAAGTCTGGCCTTTCAGGATGGGATGGTGTCTATCCCACTTGGGAGGGTGCTGCTCTCATCTCCTGCAACATTGCCCATAGTCTTATGGCAGGGTTTGTTAGAGGCTGACTATCCAGAGCCGGGGTCAGGCAGCAGACAGACCGGCTTAACCAACTGTCTGCTGGTAGCCATGCACCGTCACCTAGAACTCATGTTATTGAAACTGTCTGTTATCAGCATCTGTCCTAAATGTAAACGCACTCAAAAGTCTGTTTTAATAATCTCATTAGCATAAACACAGATAGCTCTCATAGAAATAACAACCTTAAACTAAAGCTAGGATTACTTAACATTAGATCACTTACAAACAAAAGCAGTGATTGTAAATACACTTACACGCTCTCTGTCTTACTGAAACTTGGATTAGACCGGATTAATATTTAGCCATAAATGAAGCCTCACCTCCTGGATAAAGTCATGCTCATTGCCCTCGTCCTAATGATTGTGGGGGAGGCGTAGCCACAATTTTTGACAAAGATGTGTTACTGCTAAATCCCATTACAAGGCTAACTCATTTTAGAAAAAATGATTGTTAATATGACTGAAGTTCTATTTTGGTCTCATCTGTCCACAAAACATTCTTCCAATAGCCTTCTGGCTTGTCAATGTGATCTTTAGCAAACTGTAGATGAGCAACAATGTTCTTTTTGGGGAGCAGTGGCTTTCTTTTTGCAAACCTGCTATGCATACAATTGTTGTTCAGTGTTCTTCTGATGGTGGACTCATGAACATTAACATTAGCCAATGTGAGAGAGGTCTTCAGTTACTTAGAAGCTACCCTGGGGTCCTTTGTGAACTCGCCAACTATTACATGCCTTGCTCTTGGAGTGATCTTTGTTGGTTGACCACTCCTAGGGAGGGTAACAATGGTCTTGATTTCTCTCCATGTGTACACAATCTGTCTGACTGTGGATTGATGGAATCCAAACTCTTCAGAGATGGGTTTTAAACCTTTTCCAGCCTGGTTAGCATTAACATCTCTTTTTTTGAGGTCCTCAGAAATCTCCTTTGTTCATGCCATGATACACTTCCACAAACATGTGCTGTGAAGAACAGACTTTGATAGATGCCTGTTCTTTAAATAAAACAGGGTGCCCACTCACACCTGATTGTCATCCCATTGATTGAGAACACCTGACTCTAATTTCGCCTTCAAATTAAATCCTAATTTTAGAGGTTCACATACTTTTGCCATTCACTAATACAGTGGGGAAAAAAGTATTTTGTCAGCCACTGATTGTGCAAGTTCTCCTACTTAGAAAGATGAGAAAGGTCTGTAATTTTCATCATAGGTACACTTCAACTATGAGAGACACAATGAGACAAAAAATCCAGGAAATCACAATGTAGGATTTTTAAAGAATTTAATTGTAAATCATGGTGGAAAATAAGTATTTGGTCACCCACAAACAAGCAAGATTTCTGGCTCTCACAGACCTGTAACTTCTTCGTTAAGAAGCTCTTCTGTCCTTGACTCGTTACCTGTATTAATGGCAGCTGTTTGACCTCATTATCTGTATAAAAAACACCTGCCCACAGCTTCAGTCAGACTCCAAACTCAACCATGGCCAAGACCAAAGAGCTGTCGAAGGACACCAGGAAGAAAATTGTAGACCTGCACCAGGCTGGGAAGAGTGAATCTACAATAGGCAAGCAGGTTGGTGTGAATAAATCAACTGTGGGAGCAATTGTAAGAAAATGGAAGACATACAAAACCATTGATAATCTCCCTTGATCTAGGGCCCCAAGCAAGATCTCATCCCGTGGGGTCAAAATGATCATGAGAACAGTGAGCAAAAATCCCAGAACTACACGGAGGGATCTGATGAATGACGAGCTGGGACCAATGTAACAAAGGCTACCATCAGTAACACACTACGGCGAGATGGACTCATCCGTGTCCCCTTGCTTAAGCCCCTTGCATACAGCCGTGTCCCCTTGCTTAAGCCAGTACATGTCCAGACCCATCTGAAGTTTGCCAAAGAGCATATGGATGATCCAGAAGAGGATTGGAAGAATACCATGTGGTCAGATGAAACCAAAACAGAACTTTTTGGTAAAAACTCAACTTGTCGTGTTTGGAGGAAGAACATCCCAAGAACACCATACCTACTGTGAAATATGGGGGTGGAAATATCATGCTTTGGGGCTGTTTTTATTCAAAGGGGACAGGCCGACTGATCCGTGTTAAGGGAAGAATGAATGGGGCCATGTATCATGAGATTTAAGCTAAAACCTCCTTTCATCAGTGAGAGCATTGAAGATAGAAAGTGGCTGGGTCTTCCAGCATGACAATGATCCCAAAAACACCATTTGGGCAACGAAGGAGTGGCTCTGTAAAAAGTATTTCTAGGTCCTGGAGTGATCTAGCTAGTCTCCAGACCTCAACCCAACAAAAAGTTTGTGGTGGGAGTTGAAAGTCCGTGTTGTCCAGTGACAGCCCCAAAACATCACTGCTCTCGAGGAGATCTGCATGAAGGAATGGGCCAAAATACCAGCTACAGTGTGTGCAAACCTGGTGAAGACTTACAGGAAACGTTTGACCTCTGTTATTGATAACAAAGGTTATATTACAAAGTAGTAAGTTGAATTTTATTTTGACCACATACTTATTTTCCACCAGAATTTACAATTAAATTCTTTAAAAATCCTACATTGTATTTTCCTGGATTTTTTTTCTCATTTTGTCTTTCATAGTTGACGTGTACCTATGACGAAAATTACATTCTAAAATTACTTTCTAAGTAGGAGAACTTGCACAATCAGTGGCTGACTAAATACTTTTTTGCTCCACTGTATATAATATTGGATCATTTTCCTCAATATATAAATGAACCAAGTATAATAATTTTGTCTCATTTGTTTAACTCTGTTCTCTTTATCTACTATTAGGACTTGTGTGAAAATCTGATGAGGTTTTAGATCATATTTATGCAGAAATATAGAAAATTCTAAAGGGTTCACAAACTTTCAAGTACCACTGTATCTCCAGTCATACTGCTCCTGTTTCCAGCACGAGTGGGCATGGTACATCCTATGGGTAGAGTATACTCAGAATTTCCTTAAGAGTTCATCTACCGACTTAATGCCCTTCCAGTCCATTCTGGGTTATCAACCTTCGTTGTTCCCCTGGTCTGGCGAGCTGTCTCACATCCCTGTAGTGGATGACTGGATGCGGAGGAGTGAGCAGACCTGGGGGAACACCCATGTTTGGTTGCAGCAAGCCACCCGTAAGCAGTGCATGCAAGCCAACCACAGCAGGGACATGGAGGCTTTTAGGCGGGGGACAAAGTGTATGGCTATCTACCAGAGATCTAAAACTAAGGTTACCCAGCAACAAGTTAAATCCTAAGTATGTGGGGCCCTTCAAGATACTCAAGCAGGTCAACCCAGTAGCCTATCGTCTTGAATCACCTTTGACTTACCACATCACTACTCAAACCTCCTCCTCCCAAGGTCAGCCAGAGGGAACAGAACCCCCTCCCCAGCTGGACGTGGACGGATCTCTCGCATACAGTGTGAGAGCACTACTGGACTTCAGGCATTGGGCAGGGCTAATGTAGTACCTGGTGGACTAGAAGCGATACAGTCCAAACAAACAAGCATGGGTTCCGGTCCAGGACATTCTAGACCCTTCGCTCATCGCCGATTTCCACCGGGCCTTCCCGGATAACCTCGCTCCCAGACCCAGGGGTTGCCCGAGGAGAGGAAGATCATGGTTGGTGGGAGCCACCCGTCAGAGGAGGGGTTATGTCAGGGCAGCTGCAGACTCATCCCCACTCCAGCAGAGGTCTCTGTTGCCAGACAACCACCCGGAACATGGCTGCTGCCATGTTTAGCAATAAATAGCGCCGAGTAGAACCAGTCTTTGCGAGGTCTCATCCTGATTCATGGTTCGTTTCTGAGCGTTGCTATATTATCCGATTGTTTCCCTGGCATCCAATCCCTGGATCCAATCCCTGGTTAGTTTTTCATTTTCTGGTTTTGGAATATCCCTTGGCTTTGGTGTATTGTGTACCCCTACTTACCATAATAAATTCATCCCTTAACCTTGGATACGTACCAAAGTCTTTTAAATGTGCAGTTATTAGGCCCCTGATTAAAAAACCTAATCTTGATCCACTTGTGCTATCTAACTATAGGCCAATATCTAACCTTCCTTTTATCTCTAAGGTTCTAGAAAAAGTCGTCTCCCAACAATTATGCTCTTATTTACACAGAAATAATATTCATGAAACATTTCAGTCAGGATTCAGATCTAACCACAGTACAGAAACCGCATTAGTTAGGGTAGTTAATGATCTGTTAATGTCCTCTGATAATGGATGTGTCTCTTTCCTTGTTCTTTTAGACCTTAGTGCAGCATTTGATACTGTAGATCATAATATTTTATTGAAAAGGCTAGAAAACACAGTAGGTATTAAAGGACTCGCACTCTCCTGGTTTGAATCCTATCTGAGTGATCGCTCACAATTTGTCCTTGTAAATAATTCATGCTCGGATAGTCCAAAAGTAAAGTATGGCATTCCCCAGGGGTCAGTGTTGGGACCTCTATTATTTACTCTTTACATTCTACCCTTAGGGAATATTATTGATAAACATAGAATTAACTTCCACTGTTATGCAGACGACACACAGTTGTATATATCAGCCAAACCAAACAAAATCCACAGACTCAGTAAGATTGAGGATTGTATTAACGACATAAAAGACTGGATGTCGTGTAACTTTCTTCTACTGAATTCAGATAAAACTGAAGTATTACTTGCAAGGGAGAAGCTGACTAATCTAGTGTTAAATATTAACGCTTTCTCTGTCACCCCCAGCTCAGTAGTAAAAAACTTGGGTGTCACAATGGACTCAGACCTCTCTTTTGATGCACATATTAGTGACATCACCAGAGTTGCTTTTTTTCAACTGCGTAATATCACAAAAATAATAAATATACTTTCCGTTAATGATGCTGAAAAACTGATCCATGCATTTATAACTTCAAGCTTAGATTACTGTAAGGCCCTTTTTGCTGTTGCTCTGGTAGATCCTTTAACAAGCTCCAGTTGGTACAAAATGCAGCAGCACGCGTACTTACTAGAACTAGGAAGTTTTTGACCATATTAGTCCCGTTCTATCATCTTTGCACTGGCTGCCCAATTAAATTTCGTACTGATTATAAAATTTTTATTGCTAACCTATAAAGCTCTACATGGCCTGGCACCACAGTATTTAAGTGAAAGGGTGATAATATTCAAGCACTATAACCCATCACACTTACTTTGTTCACAAGGTGCTGGGGTTACTTGTAGTCCCTAGGATTAAAAAAAGTCACTGCAGGGGGAAGAGCGTTCTCATACATAGCCCCTCACCTTTGGAATAGCCTCCCTGTCACTGTTCGTGATTCAAACTCGCTCCTGATCTTCAAGTCAAGATTAAAAACACACTTATTTACTCAGGCCTTTGGGGAGCCTTAAAACAATACTAGTTTGACATTTTACAATGAATGTTTACTTAATATCATGTTTTTAACACATTTTTGTGTTTCCCTATTTCCGAGATGGCGTGGACACAAAACCCTGGTCTGGGTTTTTGTGTCCTGAGGATGTAGCTCACGGTTTCTTTCTTCGCTGCAAGGACAACACCGCCTCTCCTCACTGCCCCCAGCGACTTGAGGATGAAGTCCTTAGATCCAGTGATGCCAGCTGACAACACTGCCTTTTCTCCTCATCTGCTGAACGTACTGTAATCCTCTGATGACTCTCTCTGTTCCAGTCCTCATACCATTACTCAGTACCCATCAGAGGGTAATAACCTCCGGGACACAAAAAACTACTGTAACTCTTCCACTTGGACTACCTGTTCAAACTCCGGGACACAACTACAAGACAAAAAACAAAACTACAGTAACTCTTTCCACTGGACTACCTGTTTTCATGCAAAACTCATTCAATCATAACCTTATATGCTATAGATCTTATTCTCTATTTTTTATTTAGTTCAAATCATCTTAGTCTATATAATTATTCTATTCTAAATTTAAATAGGGTATTATCTTTACATATACTCTTCAATTATTGTATTTAACATCTAGGCTGCCCAAGGAGGATGGGTCCCTATTTGAGTCTTGGGTCCTCCCAAGGTTTCTTCCTATAAGGGAGTTTTTCCTTGCCACTGTCGCCGCAGGCTTGCTCAACTAGGGCTTTGATCTAATATATTTGTAAAGCTGCTTTGAGACAATGCTATGTTGTAAAAAGTGCTATATAAATAAATTTGACTTGACTTGACTTGTGTTTGTGGATTACCTGGTTTTGGATCTTGGACTGTTTATTGACCCCGATTTTTGTGTTCTCCCTAATAAACCTGCAATTGATTCCAACTTACGTCTTGGAGGTTCGTTACATAACCTACCAGACTTAGAATTTATAACACCTGTGGAGCCTTATCATCTTGAGCATGTAAATGAGCAATTAGAATGTGTGTTTCCTCTCAACGCTGGATATTATTGCTCCTACTAGGGTCAAACGCATTAGGGAAAAAAAGGCTAGCACCATACCTGTACCTTAAAACAAACAGCGCGGAGTTTAGAACGCAAATGGCGACAAATTGGAGGTACTTAAGATTGCTTGGAGGGATAGCATGGCAGAGTATAAGCATGCCTTCACTAAAGCTAAAGCTGCATATTTTTTCCTCAGTCATAGAGAAAAATAAGAATAATCCTCGATTTCTCTTTAATACAGTCTCCAGCTTAACTAAAAACCCCACAGAAAGTGATTCCTCAAGTTCTGCGTAATTTTAATAGTAATGATTTCCTGACTTTCTTGAATGATAAGATAGGCATAAAACTCGATGCTCATCACATCACCAAACCATTCAGCAACCTTCCAGATGCAGCACTAGTGTGGAAATCTGTTTAATTAGCTGTAAATCAAGATTAGAATCTTTTACCCCAGTTATTAATACTGAACTATCCACAGCTCGTCAACATGTTTATTAGACCCAATTCCTACACATTTACTCAAAGAAGTGATACCTAGTATTATAGAGCCACTGTTAGTTATTTTATATTCATCCCTTACCTTTGGTTATGTATCCATATCCTTTAAGTGTGCCGTTATTAAACCAGATTAACAAAGCCAATCTTAACCCTTGTGTGATATCTAATTATAGACCAATTTCAAATCTACCGTTTCTCTCCAAAAACTTAGAAAAAACCGACTCAGGAAACGAAAAACGAATACTAAGGGACCATGATAAAATGACGAGAACAGAAACCAGAGGAAATGGAGGAGACGACCCAGAGCGAATACTAATACTTTCTTGGTTTAAATCTTACTTGACTGAATGGTACCAGTTTGTTTATGTAAATAATCTAACTTCTAAGCTCTCAAAAGTGAATTATGGCATGCATCAGGGGTCTGTGCTTGGCCCGCTTTTATTCTCTAAACATGGAATTAATTTCCACTGTTATGTTAGGATACAGGAAGGGGGACGAGGGAGAAAGTGGGGAGCGAGGACCCAAGTGCAGGTTGGCTTAAACACTCTCACTAATGCAGGGCTAGAATGCTGGAACAGAATAGGGTGGTAGAGAAAGAATGAGAGAGTAGGGATAACAATAAAGTCGGTAGAATGTAAGGGAATGGGAGTGAATCCACCAACATGTAGGAGGTGGGATTCGAACTGAGGAAGCGGGGATACAAAGGCGAACGTGCTACAGACATGCCACAGAGGTGGTGATGTCAGCACAGCATAGAACGGGGGGTAGAGAAGGGCAAACACATGAACCGCCGATCGCGGATTCAAAAGCATCGAGAGGAGCCGCAACGGGGCTGAAAGGGGAAGGAAGATAAACTTGCAAACATAAAAGAACAAGACGCGGCATGAAAAGGCTGCGATAAAGCAAACTAGGAATCCGCTGAGAGAGTGCACGCATGCACGGAAGCGCCGCGATGGCTGACGCTGCTCAAAAAAGAATGCTCTGGATGGCCTAATGCCATTCCAGAATGCAAATAAACTTTCCCTTACCTAATAACTAGGCCCTGACAGTTACCTTGAGCTTCTAAGCTCCATGCAAGTGGCCCCCTTTGTGGAAACACCTGTACCTTTCAACCCTGCCAGAAAGGAGAGAAAAGATTTCGATGATCGTGAATGTGATGATAGCTTATCAAACATAGCATAAGGCGACAGTGCAGTGTCAGTGGCCGCTAAACACGACTATTTAATGCCAAGGAGCAGGTGCGCCTGATTTCCGTAAATGACAGGGCGTGTGCGCCGAATGCTGACGGTCGGAGTGCCCAGGTCCTTCCTTGGCGTGACTGGTGGAGCAACGCTGCCCTCTATTGTCGGAAGAGGGGGTTGTAACAGTACCCCCTCCAAGGGTGGCTCCAGACATTCCCCAACCTGTGGTTCTATCTCTGCAAAATTGACAAATGAGCTCGGGATCGAGAATGCGTTAAACCAGGACCCAGGACCATTCCTCGGGACCTTAACCCCTCCAGTCCACCAGATACTGCGTGCTGCCCTGGACCTTGCGGGATTCCAGTATCCAATGCACAGCATAGGAAGGGGGACCTCGGTCGGTGGCCGAGGAGGGCAGGGGGCCAGCCAGGGTGCTACCCCAACACAGTACAGGCCTGAGACGGGAGACATGAAAGGTGGGGTGCACCTTCATAGAGGCGGGTAGCTCGAGGCAGTACGTGACTGGATTGATCCGGCGTGACACCCTGAAGGGGCCCACAAATTTCGGAACTAGCTTGCCGGAAGCACCCCTAATGGGGAGATCCCGGGTGGACAACAAGACCCATTGCCCCAGCTGATAAGAAGGGGCGGGTCTGCGCCTGCGGTTGGCGGACTGCCGAATGGTCTCAACATTCCGCAGGAGAGCGACCCGAGCCTTCTGCCAGACCCTACGGCAACGGCAAACTGCCTAGCTGTAGCCCAGCCGACCTCCTCCTCTTGGTCCGGGAAGAGCGTCGGAGCAAAGCCAAACTGAACCTCGAATGGGGACATGTGCAGGGCCGAGTGCCGGAGTGTGTTATGGGCCAGTTCCACCCACCTTAACTGCTCGGACCAGGTGCAAGGACTTTTAGATGTCAGGCAGTGAAGCATGTGGGCCAGGTCCTGATTGACCCTCTCAGTCTGGTCGTTGGACTCGGGGTGAAACCTGCGAGTGCGCACCACCTAGTGGAGAACCAGGTCTGCCTTGTCCTTGGCCGAAGGAAGCTTGAGTAAGGGCACAAACTTACAGGCCTTGTAAAACTGGTCGACAATGGTCAGGATGACCATATTGTCCCTGGACGGGGACAAGCTGCACACGAAGTCCAGTGAGATATGGAACCAAGGGGTCTTGGTGCGCGCTCAGACCTCGCAAGCAGAAACAAACTGTCTGACGTCGGCAGCCATACCAGGCCATCAGAAGTGCCGCCGGAGGAAAGCGTAGGTGTGGGTTCCTCCCGGATGCACGGTGAATCGGGCTGTGTGCCTTGGGTGAACTCGGGTGGGGACATACTGGCGACCCGGAGGACCACCCCCCGGATCAGGCTCGTGCTTCATGGCCTTGGACACGGCCTCCTCAAGCCCCCAGGAAAGGGTGGCAACAATTAGCGAGGGAGGAAGGATGGGACCCGGCTGCGGGTGCCAGTGCCGAATCCCACTGAGCACGTTCATGAGCCCGAACGGCATCACCAGGTACTCATAGTGCCCCGTGGGTGTTAGGAAGGCCGTCTTCCACTCGTCCCCCTCCCGAATGCGAACGAGGTTATACGCGTTTGTATAAGGGAGAACAACCGCCCCTTCGGCGAGGCCCCTCCTGGAAGGAGGTTAATGTCACAGTTGTACTCACGATGGAGGGGCAACCCTTGGGCCTCCCCCTTACTGAAAACCCTGACGAGATCATGGTAATGACTGGGGATGACTGAATGGTTGACCTGGTCAGACTGGGGCCTCCGCGTGGGGCATCAACCAAGACTCGGCACAGCGGGGGTTCCAGGCAAACTGGGTCCGCCAGTCCCAAGGATTGTGGGCAACCAGGGATATCCTAGGACAATGTGGAGGTAAGGGGCCTCCGTGACCAGGAGAGACAATGTCTCCTGGTGAGACCCAATCTGGAGGACAATGGGCTGGGTCTGACAAGTGACCAGACCACAGCCCAGGGAACGCTCATCGAAGGCCCGAAACTTAAGGGGCTCAACCAGCTCAGTCAGGCGTAAGCCCAACTGGGATGCCAAGGCGGCGTCAATAAAGTTACCCTTGGCCCCGGAGTCGATCCAGGCCGAGGTGTTGAAACGTGGGACCTCTGGAGGGTAGCTGGAAGGGTAAGCCTCGATGGGGGAATGCAGGAGCCCACGCATGCTCCTTGGACCACTTGAGTTGAGTATCATGCGTGATGGCCAGGTCATAAAGACCAGCCAGCGAAGCAGGAGGATCACGAAAGGCCAGGTCGTCCTTCAGGTCCTCATTGAGGAACTTTTGGAACATGACCTCAAGGGCCGGTTCGTTCCAACCACACTCGGCAGCCAAGGTCTGAAACTCAACGGACCCCGGCGTCCCATCCCCCTGAAGGGTGGAAAAAGGTGTCACGGAGGGTCTGGAAAAAGGCCACCTCGGTCTGGACTGCGGGGGAGTCAGACTCCCACTGTAGAGTGGCCCATTAAGCAGCCAGTAAGCTGGGACAGCATGTAGGCCACTTGTGCCTGGTCAGAGGGGAATTGCAAGGGCCATTGCTCAAAAGTCAAAGGGCGCTGCAGGAGAAATCCCCTGCAGTGATCAGGTTCACCCCCAAATCTCTCAGTGCTAGGAGAGAATCCCCAATGGGGGATGGAGGAGGAGGTGGAGGGGGGAGTGAGGACTACTGGAGGAGGGGGGGTATGGGGGGCAAAGCGAACTGGATAAGAACCAGCAGCTTGTCATTAAGCTCTTTGATATTAACCAGCAGTGACTCCACCTGTTGGGCGAGGGTAACCCAAGGTTACTCCATGATGTTGGAGAACTGTGGTGGAAGGAATAGGGCCTGCTGGGTCCATACTGGCTGCACTGTACTGTTGGGATACGGGAAGGGGGACGAGAGGGAAAGTGGGGAGCAAGGATCCAAGGGCAGGTTGGCTTAAACACTATCACTAATGCAGGGCTAGAGTGCTGGAACAGAATAGGGTGGTAGAGAAAGAATGAGAGAGCAGGGATAACAATAAAGCCGGTAGAATATAAGGGAATGGGAGCAAATCCACCAGCGTGTAGGAGGTGGAATTTGAACTGAGGAAGCGTGGATACACTACTACTAGCGGGGAACGCACTACAGACGTGCCACAGAGGTGGTGATGTCAGCGCAGCATAGAACGGGGGGTAGAGAACAGCAAACACATGAACCGCCGATTGTGGATTCAAAAGCAAAGAGAGGAGCCGCAACAGGGCCTAAAGGGGAAGGAATATTACCTTACAAATGCAAAAGCTCACGTCGAGGACAAGACGCAGCCCGAAAAACCCAAAAGGCTTCGATAAAGCGAACTAGGAATCCACTGAGAGAAGCAAAGGTGCGCGCATGCGCAGAAGCGTGGAAGAGCCACGATCGCTTCCGCTGCTTGGAAAAGAACGCTTTGGATTGCCTAACGCTGTTCCAGAATGCAAATAAACTTTCCCTTACCTAATAACTAGGCCCTGACGGTTACCTCGAGCTTCTAAGCTCTATGCAAGTGGCCCCCTTTGTGGAAACACCTGTACCTTTCAACCCTGCCAGAAAGGACAGAAAAGATTCCAAGGAGCATGAATGCGATTGGAGCTTATCAAACATAGCATAAGGCAAAAGTGCAGTGTCGGCGGCCGTTAAACACGGCTATTTAACACCGAGGAGGAGGTGCGCCTGATTCCCGTAAACTAGAGGGCATGTGCGTTGAATGCTGATGGCCGAAGAGCCCAGGTCCTACCTTGGCGTGACTGGTGGAGCAACGCCACCCTCTACTGTCAGAAGAGGAGGTTGTAACATGCTATGCAGATGATACACAGCTGTACATATCAGTCAAACCAAATGATGACCTTACAATTATCAAAATTGAGGACTGTGTAAAGGAAATAACCGATTGGATGTAATTTAATTTTCTTGTACTTAACTCTTTCAAATTAATATTTGATTCAGATATCTCCTTTGGATGCGCACATTAGCAAAATTACTCAAATTGCTTTCTTTCAATTATGTAATATTGCTACACTTAGAAATATCCTCTCTTTTATTGATGCGCAGAAACTGGTTCATGAGTTTATAACCTTAAGGTTGGATGACTGTAATGCTTTACTTACTAGATGCTCTAGTAAATCTATAAATAAACTTCAATTAGTTCAGAATGTAGTGTCTCAAGTGCTAACTTGATCTAGAAAATTTGATCATATCAGTCCTGTTATTTCATCACTACACTGTTTATCAGTTAAATTCCGCATTGACTACAAAATACTTCTTATAACATATAAAGCTCTACGTGGCCTGGGCACACGCTATCTGAGTAAACTCTTAGATTCTTACAATACAGCTCGTCTACTTCGTTTGCAGGGTGCAGGACTTCTTTGGTTCCTAGAATTTAAAAAAGTCACAGCAGGGGGAAAGGCTTTTTCAGACATGCTCCCCCAACTATGGAATAAACTTCCCACTTTAGTTCGAGATTTAGACACACTTCAAATTTTTTATGTCTAGGCTAAAGACATACTTATTTACACAGGCTTTTGGTAAGACTTATACTGGGATGCATGGCTCAGGTTTGTAGCGGAAAACGACTACACTTTAAATTGATTAATTTTAATGTTTTTAGCCTAGACTTAAAAATTTGGAGAGTGTCTGAATCTCGAACTAAAATGGGTTTCTTCCATAGTTGGGGGGCCATGTATGAGAAAGCCTTTCCCCCTGCTGTGACTTTTTTGTTCTATGAACTAAAAGAAGTCCTGAACCCTGCGAACAAAGTAGAGGAGACTCTAAGGGTGTACTCACACTAGGCAATTCGAACCATGCTCGGGCACGTTCGGTACCTGAGCCCGGTTCGTTTGACTAGTGTGAGTGCTCCCAATCGTGCCGGGGCATGATTCATGAATCGCGCTCGGGCATGCTTGAAAGAGGTGGCGTGATTGACGATGGCGTCTATTGTGCGACTGTTTCATTACACAAACATAGCGGCGAAGGGTTCACTGTGGTCTGTGGCTGAGATGAATTGTTCATTTGAGATTTGGGTTGATGAAAGCATAACGATTCAACTAGACAAGAAACCAAGCAGTAATTTTTTGTGATCCAGCACTGTCTTCTTCCATGCAGCACGAAAAGCCGAAAATCAGTGCGACACATAATCAGTACATTTATTAAAAGGCTTATTAGGGCTGTGTGTCAGCATGAACAAAAATAATCAAAAACATCTAATAGTAAGTACAAATATGAAGTACGCTGTGCAGCAAGAGAAGCTGTTTCACAGTGCGCTGCATAATCAATGCACCTTATTAAAAGGCATATAGCATTTAGTCCACTATGCTAAACTAAAGTGGAACGGCCTTAAAAAGCACATAAGTCCAAGCTTAAAGTCCACTGTGCTATGCGACCCAGAGTTGCAGAATGAGAATCCGAAATACCTGCATAACGCATTTATTATAAGGTGTATTAGGGCTGTGTGTCAGCATGCACAAAGTGAAAAAAACACATAGTAAGTATAAGCATTAAGTCCACTATGCACGAGAAGCCAAAACACAATAAGCTGCATAATCGATGCATATATTAAGTTATAATGCATATTAGGGATGTCTGTCAGCGTGCACGAAACGAAACCAAAGAAAAGCACAAAAGGTATGTATTTACCCGATCACATATGTACAACCATGAAGTGTGCTATGCAGTGTAAGCGTGTATTGTGATGACATTTGCGTGCCGGAGCACGTTTCAGTGAACCTAGTGTGAGTAGGAGCCAGGGCGCAAATGAGTAGGGGGGACAAACTCGCTCCAGCGTGGTTCAAGGCAACCGTACTCAGTGTGAGTACACCCTAAGAGTTCACTCACATACTGTGGGGCCAGGCCATGTGGAACTTTATATGTTACAGGAATTAGTTTGTAATCAATGTGGAATCTAAGTGGTAACCAGTGTAGTGATGACAGAACAGGACTGATATGATCAAATTTTCAAGTTCGCGTTAGCACTCGAGCTACTGCATTGTGAACTAATTGAAGTTTATTTATAGATTTACTAGAGTATCCAGTAAGTTACTGTAGTCTAACTTTGAGGTTATAAAGGCATGAACCAGATTCTCCACATGTTTAATATAGAGGATTTTTCAAATTTATTTTATTGTGTTTCTGTTTGAATGCAAATAAGCAAATAATTTAGAGACATTGACTGTATAATTACCACAGTGATGTAGCTGTTACTCTGTTTCAGTCAGTTTATCAATGTGTACAGTATATGTATATAGATAAATAGACATACTCATTTCAGCCTAAACTTGATTCACAATTCACGATTCGGGACACAGTGATTCAGTGGTTCAGGAGGCATCCAGACATTCTGGTTCTGGGCCCACAATCCCCAAATTGATTGGCAAACCCAGTCCATCTTCTCCTGGGCCCCCCCGTTGCGCCTGGTCTCACGAATCACGAGTCTGGTGCCAGAAACAATATCGAGATCTGGTAGAAGTATTTAGCAAACAACAGGCCCAAGTCTTATACCCCTCTTCCCATACGACTGTGCCATCAACTTTCTAACCAGCATGGCCCCTCCCCGCGAGATGTTGTTCTCCCTCAGCCCTCTGGAACAGAAGGCCATGGAGCAATGTATCAGGGAAGCCTTGGATCTGGGATTTATTCAGCTCTCCACTTCACCCATTGGGAAGAGATTTTTCTTTGTGGGTAAGAAGGTTGGATCCCTATGCCTATGTATCAACTACTGCCATACAAAATGCCATCACAGTCAAGGATCTTTACCCCCTGCCACTCATGCTCTGCACTCATGAGGCGCTGCAACAGGCCAGCATTTTCACCAAGCTGGACCTCCGCAGTCCCTATGTCCTGATTCACATCCAGTAGGGAGATGAGTGAAAGGCAGCATTCCTAAAACCCACCGGCATTATAAGTACCTTGTCATGCCCTTTGGTCTCATGAATGCCCCGGCCGTCTTCCAACACCTTATTAACCCTAGAATGCATGGGACTTTGGATAGCTTCAGGGCGCTCATTGATGTCATTAATGGTATGGTTGATTCCCTCCTCACATCTATGATTTTTTCAAGAGACATGGGTGATTTTCACCCGATGTTAGTGATAGAGAGATATTTTATGGGTGGAATTTACCCGATGTTAGTGTTTGTGTGTTTAAATCAGGTGCTCTTTGCACTTTTCAAGGGAAACAACATTCAGGCCGGCCACATTCTCTGCCCCATTTCATCCACAGCTGTCATCCTGTAACAGGCATTTTTACTATGGCATGCTAACAAGTGAGTAACATGTAGCTAATGTTAATTTACATCTGCAATCGTTAGCTACGGAGATGTGTTTTTTCTACTAAAGCTAAGCTTTTAGCTAGCTAGCTACAAGTGAAGGTGTAGCACTCAGAGAGAGGAAAAAATGTCCAGAAAATCAGTGAAATACCTGACTGAGAAGGAAATACAAGAGCTTCTGTTCAGGGAAAGCAGTGACGAAGATGTTGATCATGTGGAAGCAGAAGTGTTTTATGACAGCGACAGTGATAAAGACTACATACCAGAACCAAGTGATGATGATGAGGAGGATGATAGTGATGGCACTGAACCTTCAAGTCATAAGAGAAAAAAAATACGACACCGTGATTGTGGTAGCCCTACCACCAGACAAGTAGCCACCCCAGGACCTATTGCCTCTACCTCTACTGCCCATCCTATTTTCCCTGCCGCACCTCAACCTGTCCCTGCTGCAACTCAAGCTGTCTCTGCCACACCTCATGCTGGTCACAGAGGAAGAAGCCAACGTCATGAGGATAAGGATGATGGCATGTCACCTGTTGTGATATTTGAAAACAGCTCCTACAGGAGTTCCTCTGGTTTCCAGTGGAGTTGTTGGCCTCAGACATCAGCTACAACCAGGACAGTGGCATGGAACATTATGCCTGCTTTTACACCAGGTCCAACACCTGAAGCATCAAATGCTGACACCCCTGAGAAGAGCTTCACATCATTTGTTGAGGACCAAATCATTGACGAAATCGTGACATGGACAAACATCCGTACTGATGCTGTTGCTGCAAAATATTTGAAGAGAACAGCTACAATTCAGAGAACAACAGCAGCAGAGGTGCGTGCAATGCTGGGGATTTTTATATTTAGTGGCTGTCAGAAGGACAACCATCTGTCAACTAAAGAAATGTTGAACCCTAGTATTTTGGCACCTGTGTGCCGTGCTGCTATGTCTGAGGGTCGCTTTTCATTCCTCCTTGCCTGTCTGCGATTTGATGACCCTGACACAAGGCAGGAAAGAAAAGCCATGGACAAATTTGCTCCCATTAGAAAAATATGGGACATATTTATCAATAACTTTAAAAAGTTAAAAAACATAACTGTGGATGAACAGCTGCTGTCCATTTAGGATGTACATCCCCAACGAACCTGCCAAATATGGAATCAAGCTTGTCCTTGGCAGTGATGTCCACAGCAAGTACCTCTTGCCAGGGATACCATACCTGGGGAAGCAGGTGACACAACCACAGGGTGGTCAAAGTCTAGGCCATTATTTCACCAAGGAGCTGACCAAGCAATATCACCAGACAAACAGGAATGTGGCCACTGATAATTGGTTCACCTCTGTGCCACTGGCAATCGACCTGCTGGAGAACTGTAGCATGACCATTGTGGGGATGGTGAAAGCAAACAAAAGAGACATCCCACATGTGATGAAAGATAAAGAAAATTGCACGCCAGGCTCCAGTGCTTTTCTTTTCACCAAAGAACTAACTTTGGTGTCCTTCCTCCCTGACACAGCTTCAAAAAAGAAGGTTGTCCTACTCTTGACATCCATGCACACACAATCAAGTATTGGATCCACTCACAAGCCTGAAGTGATTGAATTTTACAACCAAACGAAGGGATGTGTGGATATGTTTGACTAGATGTATGCTCACTACAGCTGTGAAAGTAAAACCAAGAGGTGGCCACTGTGTGTGCTATATGGCGTGATGAGCGCTGGTGTGATAAACTCATGGATCATTCACAAGGAGAATGCCTTGAAGAGAGGTGACACACCAATGAGGAGGAGGCAGTATATGCAGGTTTTAGCAATGGCACTCATCAAGCCATGGGCAGAGCAGAGGCTCCCCTCTTCAAGTCTGTCCCGTCAGCTCAGAATCCTCATCTGCAGTGTGTGCAACATCCCTAATCCTGGCACTACTGATAGCAAGGTTGGACCAGTGGCAGCAGAAAGCGGAGGTCCCTTAGTGAGGTGTGCTGACTGTCCCACAGGCTCGGACAGGAAGACACCACACAGGTGTCATGTCTGCCCCGTCGACCAGTGTGCCCTCGCCATTACTACCCTGCCTGTACTGACTGCATGTAAGGCATAAGGTAAGTTAGAGTTGTCCCAGAATTTGCATATAATCCTTAATTAGTATAATGGCAATAAATAAATATCACTTAATGGTAATTTCCAAGAAAATTCATATAATCAAAAGAATTTGGTAATTTTTCCCCTTCTCAAAAAATGCTATTTTTTTGTCTCTCTCTCCCACAGTTATCAGTGATGCAGGAAGACTGTGCCTTTACCAGACAGGGCTCACATGTCCCAGGAATGGGTGGACCAAAGACCAAGTTCCCAGCAGCATTATTTTTTTGTTAGGACATTACCTGTTAAGGATTACCTGATTTTCCAATATTTTTTCTGCTTTTCTATAGGGTCATCCATGGTACCTTTTTTATTGTATGTGATGTTGTAGGTTGTAAAATTAAAAAAGGGTTCCAAAACGTGTCATACAGTGTTGTACTTTTAAAATAAATAGATGAAAACTATATTTTATCTGGAATTTTATACAGGGTAAAATATACCCAATGTTAGTGATGGTGTTACTAATTTTAACGTTAGTGTTCTAGGGTTAACGCAATGCTGCATGAGACTCTGAATTGGTATCTTTGTCTATCTTATTTACAGCCACTCTCTTGAGGAGCATGTCGGCCGTTGTGGACAGACCACAAGAACCTGGCCTACATCCAGCAGGCCAAACGGCTAAACACCCGCCAGGCCTGCTGGTCTTTGTTCTTCGGATGATACAACTTCACCCTACCGTACCCGCCAGGTTCTAAGAACACCAAGCCTGACGCTGTGTCCAGACAATGGAACCCCACCGAGGCAGATCCTTCACCAGAGCCAGTTCTCCCGGCACCCCGGCCCTCATGTCGGCGAACCCAAGCCTTAGAATGGCCTCCCGGGCCTGAAGTTTGTTCCTGCCTGTGAAATGGATGCACTCCTCCCCATTCACTGCCCACCCTGGAGGAACCAGGACATATGAGTTTCGCTGGAGGTGTTTTTAGTGGCCAGGGATGGAGAGAGATGTCAAACGCCCAGAGCAAGACCCCTCAGGAGCGGTTGGCTGGTCTCCTTCAGACACTCCCTATCTCCACCCGCCCATGGTCCCACATGTCCCTCGATTTCATCATGGGACTGCCCCCGTCCATGGGTAAGACAGTCATCCTTAGTGACTCAAAGGTCTGCAAATTCATCATTCTACCAGCAGCCTTCGGCTAGAGAAATGGCATACCTCATTCTGCAACATGTGGTCCATGTCCACGGCTTTCCCAGAGACCTCATCTATAACCAAGGCCCCCAGGTTACAACCCGGTTCTAGATGGTTTTCTGTCAACTTGTGGGGGGGGGGGGGGTGTAGCGTTATTAGCTGAATTAAAAGTTTCCCCACTCTCTATAACCTCTGTTTAACCCTTTGTCAAGTCATAAACTTTACGACACTCTCGGAATGCAATGGCCCTTTGGACAGGATCTTACTCCCCCACCAAGTGAAGGCCCAACATCTGGACCAGACTCTGGCTTAACAGGCCAGATAAACAACCTTTTTGCTCAAAACAACAGAAGAAACTTAGGACATGGCCAAGCCCAGATAACCTGTGCATTTCGGCTATCATAAACTAAGTTCGTGTCACAACCTTAAAAGGGGGTTTCAGCGTTCAGACGCAGTTTTCTCCATTTCCCTCTGACAGTTGCAAAATTAACGACTTTTTCTCTGTTGGCCTGGTGCCAGAAAGACACCCCTGGATTTACGACACCAAGAAACTGTCAAGAAACTATCAGCCTTTGTTCTAGAGACAAACTGTAATAATGGTATTCAACTTTTTCTGGGAACAGATTATCTTCACCGGACCCTTTTTAATTAGATCACACATGATATTTACTTTATAATAAGTCTAAACACCCCTATATGTACTTCACTATTCTATACAAAGAATGGATCGGAGATATTCCTCATACCCACAAATATATAATTGTGTATATATATATATATATATATATATATATATATATATATGTGTATATATATATTATATATATATATATATTCTATATATATATATATATATATATATATATATATATATATATATATATATATATGTATGTTATTGAGTGTCAAGTATTTTCATCTCTATTTGGTTAATGTTTTAGTATAACAATCATTTTTATACGTAATATGATCCAGTTGTGCTATACTTGGTTATGATTAGAGATAACAGCTGTTTTATCTGATCAATATCGATCGCTCGTTTTATACTCGTTCATACTTATAAAGGACAGAAATTAAGTTGTTATTTAGAATTTACTGTTTCCTACATCTTGTATCGATCAAATTATTATTTGTTTAAGGAATAGCGAATGCATGTGCTGTAGTTAGAATTCTTTAAAGATGTTCTAGTTTATCAATTCAAGGTGCTTTTGATCATCTGAACTTCACAACGAAGTCTGCATCTAAACTTGTAACTTTGAGAATTTTCGGTTATTATGTGATACTTTTAATCTCTTTTAGATATGTAGGAATATTATTAATCCAAGTTAGAACGTCTGTGGCTCATATGGTGAAATAAGACACAACCACGATAGGAGGGCTTTCCTGATGAGTCAGCTTCTTATTGCCTAAGTAACTCCTTATGTCCCACCTCCAGCCGCTTATGAGCCGGAACATTCAAAAGCAACGCGGTCCAACCGCGTGGAGAGCTAGCTTCAAGTCTCGTGTGTTTGTTTGTTCTTTAAGTCTTTTCTTTGTCTTTTAAAGTTGCAGTTTTTATTCGTTTTTGCTCAAGTTTTCGCGTTTATTTTAAGTTTCTTGTGTACAGCAGTCTTAAGTAGTTCGGTATTGCCGAATTAGAAGATAGTTGAAAGACCAGCCAGCCAAGATCTACTTCACGCTCTGCCATTCTCATACCATACAAGTTCTTCAAGTTTTTGTTGAAGCTCATGGTGTTAGAAACGCGTCAACTCCACCTTTATCTGTGGCCAAGATAAATTCTGAGTTGTACGCACGCAAAACGTCGAGTAATCGTGAAGCCTGCAGCCTAAAATTGGGAAGAACGCTATCTTAAGTCACGTGGTTACGCGGAGGCCATCTGCAAGAAACCCCCGGGCTAAGTCGCTGAGGCCTTCTCGGAATGACGGTGGGCATCGAAAGACGGACACCAACGCTCCTCAAAAGATCGTGCCTTTTGAGCGGCTGGACCAGGGTTGAATGCCGAAGGTCAAGTGACCTTCCAGGCGAGTACCTTTTATGGCTTTTCTGGGTCCCCGATCCTCGTCCTTTGTGTTTAATCTTAAACCCATGCTTCAACATAGACTTATCCACGCCAAAGTAGCTTCTACCATACTATTCACGTTCAACGTAATCTGTTTAGTAATAACTCACTACGTCGTAACAAACTAGTTCATAACATTGCAACTTTGGTAATTATTGCGCGACCAATAACTTACATAGTCATCTTGGTTCCTGATTTTTAATTACTGTGATATGTACGCTTGCCAGTATTCCTGTTTCTGATACTGTGATATATACATGTTCATCGTCATTTTATGATTTTAACTCTGATACACTCGTTATTACATCAGATAGTCTGTTGATATTGCCTTGTTTTGCAATTAATAAACTTGTTTATAAACCTTTTCAATTTGCCGCCTGGTGTGAGAGTTCATTCATTCACATAAGGTCGAGAAATATACTTTGAATTCACTATTCAGACATAGACTGATCAAGTTTGTTCTTCCCTTTTTAACTGGTTTCCGAATCTACCAGTAAATAAAACGATTTGGTGGTGCCCCGGTTTTCTTAATTAATTTATTTATTTATTTATATAATTTTAATTAATAAAGTTTAATTAATTAAAATTAATAAATAAACTATAGTATAAGGTTTGCTACAGGGGATGCCTGATGACAGACAAAACCACCAGCTGGATGGAGCAGTTTCCATGGGCTGAGTTCACGTGTAACACCTTGTGGCACTTGGCCCTAGGGATGTCCTTGTTTGAATGCCAATTCGGCTTCCCACCCCCCACTTTCCCGATCAGGAGGAAGAGGCGGGGGTCCCATCGGCCAAGCAGTTTGTCCAATGCTGCCGACAGGCATGGCAAAAGTTAAGGACATCCATCAGGTGAAATGTGGAGACCATGCGACACCTTGCAGGCCGCAAGTGCAAGTCAGCCCCCTCCTACGGCCCCGAACAGTGGATGTGGTTGTCCATCTGGGACCTCCCCCTCAGAGTGGACTCCAGCAAGCTGGCCTCGAAATACATGGGGTCGGTCAAGTTGGTCCGGTGGATCAACCCGGTCACCTACCAGCTCGAGCTACCCCCGGCCACCCCACCTTCCACGTGTTCCGACTCAAATCTTTCCTTTGTCAGGATCCTCACCCATGCCTAGTCCATGGGTCCCCGGCTTATACCATGCACCAGCTGCTGGACTCCTGCCAAGTACAAAGCAGCACTCAGTACCTCATCGACTGGGAGGGGTACGGCCCCAAGGAACGGTCATGGGTCCCAGGGTGCCATATCCTTGATCCAGAACTCATCTGGGAGTTCTGGAGAAATCGTGCCACAGGCATGGGGATGTCAGTAGCCGGGGATGGTACTATCGTGACGTGTGCACTTCTGCAGCTCGATGCTGAAGTGCAGAGGCAGCACACCAAGAGCAAGGGGACTAAGACGGCAGTCCCAGAATGCATGCGCCAAGTGCTCAGCAAGCATGCCCCCAGTAAACATGATTAGAGTCACCTGCCCACCTGGCCAAATAAGGTGGTCCTAAAGTGGTGGCCGCCGTCACACCCTTGTTTTTTTGCCAAGCACAGTTCCACCATTCACTTCTTCTGAGAGAAATAAAGTATACTTTTCCTTTGCAGTGGAAGACGTATCGTATGGTCATGAGACCAGAGGTACAATAGGGTCATAGTTAATTTGCTAGAGTCAGATTTTGGTGAGACTGGCTCCCTGTGCCTTTCTGGCTCGCTTTGAGCCTTTCACCTGTCTAGCGATGCTAACTCGGTTGCCGTGGTGACACGAGTCTCCGCTTGCTTCCTCGCCGGAGCCATCCATTACACTCCTATATATTTGTGAGTTTATACTTAGCAAGTGGGCATTGTATTTTGCCCTGCTTTTGTTATTTTGCAGACACTGCACCGTGTTTAGTGCTCCCATTTGTTTCTCTGAACTCTCCCTCTTGTTGGGTGACGTCTGCTTGCTCCCTGTTGTGACGCGAGCTTCCGGTTAGTCTCAACCCAGTTATCATTGATATTATTGCTCATATTTGTGAGCTATGCTAGCAATAGAGGCCTTGTATTTATTTTCAGTTCGCTGAGTGACAAGCGCTGTATTTGTATTGTCAACGCATTCTTGTAGTGGTATCACACACCAGACTGCTATTGCGCATGCCCAGGCCTTTTGCATCACTATTCGATTTCTGAGTCGACTCCGACTCCAGAGATGGCACCTCCAAACAAAACACTTTAATTTTCACCTCACGCTCATCACATCGATGTCCGGCATTGTTAATGGCTGTTTAGTTCTCTCTTTTTCACCACTCTGTTGTGGCATTTATTTCTTCTCGTCGTTAATTTCCCTTTTTATTCCACTGCCTCGTCTTTGAGTCTGCACTGCGTGGTGCTTCCATTTGCCCTTGTTATACCATCTACTTTAGTTTCGCTCTTAGATTTATCATCATACCCGGGCCACTTAATGTCGATGTGCATACTTCACATTTTATTCGAACTTTGACTCCATGACTTTAGTTTCACTCTTAGATTTATCATCTACGCCGCCCAAGGAGGTTGGGTCCCTTTTTGAATCTTGGTCCTCCCAAGGTTTCTTCCTAGAACTAGGGAGTTTTTCCTTGCCACTGTCGCCCTAGACTTGCTCAATTTGGGATTGGACGTAGTTATTAGGAGATAATCTAAACTTGTAAAGTTGCTTTGAGACAATGCTCCATTGTAAAAAGTGCTATATAAATAAATCTGACTTGACTTGACTAGACTACTACCACATTCCCCCACTGGCTGTTTAGCACCACAGTGGCACATCTGTCTCCCATGCCAGCAATCAGAGTTCGATCCCTGCTACTTGCCCATCAGGAGCAGGGTTTGCACACACACATTGCCCCAATTGGCTGGCTAATCTCACTGTTAGCTCACTGCACTTGGGTCCTCTCCTTACATCATACAGTTCAACCAAACCGTAACCTAATGTACATGTTTTAAACATTAACTTACTTAACATGTTGTTAGACGATGCAGTGAACATGGGACTCCAACTTATTCTTCAACATCTTGATCATATGCAAGAATTATATTCTTGGACTTCAGTTCAGACTTCAACACAATCATCGGGACTTCAACACTTACACGGGTCCCTTACTGAAGTTGAAGTTTGCACATGACACTACTGTCACTGGTCACATCCGAGATGGTGAGGAGTCTGCATACAGAAGGATGGTCGATCAGCCGATGGGTTCTATGGTGCAGCCACAACAACTAGCACTTGAACACAGTAAAAACAGTGGAGATGAGAGTGAACTTCAGAAGAAACCCTCCATCCATGCCACCACACACCATCACAACAATCACAAGGGGCCTGAAGTGGAACTGCAACATCATCTCCATAATCAAAAGAGCCCAGCATAGCTAAGGAAGTTCAACCTGTCCCAGGACCTTATGGAACATTTCTCCACTGCCACCATAGAGTCCTCATCACCATATCGATAACAGATTGGGGCAGCTCAGCCACTAAACATGATATTGACAGATTGCAGTGCATCATCAGGTCTGAAAAGAAGACCATCAGTGTCAAACTGCCCACACCGTTGGACCTGCACACTTCCAGAACTAGAAATATACTCCATCTGGACTCTCATTGTACTTTTATTTACCTTAAATTTTGTAATTAAGAAAATACAATGTTAAATCAGTAACCACATAAGAAATAATGTTTATAATAAAGTAAGCTCATATAACAGATACATACTTGTACTTGTCTTTGATATGTTCAGAGTTCCTCTCAAATGGAACTCAATATATTTGTTTCATATGTATTCTGTGTCTTTTCAGCACGCAGTCAATAGTGTATATGGCAACATTCCTTATGTTGTGGAATACACCATGTACTCTATCATATATGTTTTTCATTTCCTGTAGTGTGACGCTGTTATTTTTCAAAACCATGTCAACAACTGTCTTTCTTGGTTTTGGTTAAACAAGCGTGGTCTCCCACCACCTGATTGTCTTCCCTCTGTCCTGGAGGAAAAAGTAAATAAACTTGGACTTTCATATCAGAAACCAGAAAGACAATGCATGAATCTACAAAGTCTTGCCTGTTCTCAAGATGAAAGGTCCTTATGACTTCAGCCACAGTGTAGCTACTCAAATTTGGTTGTATTCTCTGCCCAGAATACAGAGAATGTATTTCAGTATGGCCACAGCACCTAATGTATACCATATGTTCTCTATGGCAAAACAGCAAGGAAAGAATTTTCTGGAGTGACTGATCCAGTTTCCAAAAGCCTCCCCACCTAAACTTCACCCCATGCATCCTTCATTGTCTGGAGTAGAGACATGCATCTAAACATCATTCATCGGGTTAATGAATAGGAAATATGGTGGAATGTATGGAAAAATAAATTTAGGGTGGTGAATGAACCAGTTGCAGACCACAGCAGCAGAGTGATAACTCACATTGTCTCAGGTGACAACATATCTGAGTTGCTCTCCCACCCCTCTGCTCATCTGGAATATGCATGTCATGTAGTGTGCTCAGGAATGTGATGAGAAGGTCACTGTTGTAGGGACCACGATGGTGAAGGGACCAAGATGGCATGGTGAAGACTCTGCACATCTGTGGCCTTTAAATGGTCTTAAAGCTCTGACTGAATTAAGCAACTAGTATTTACACCTGTGAGTAGTGGGTATTGCCAATTGTTAAGTAATGCTTGGCATTTTGATTGGCATTACTTTGCAATGGAAAAGAACATAATTTCTTATTGAATGTTGTGTCTAATGTAGATAATTTTGAAACTAAGCGTAAAGCAGAAACTGTGGTTGCAATTTTGCAGATTACCATAGCAAAATTTTATACGAGTTTCAGGTTTCAGTGACTGAATTTCATGAATAATCCGTGCACTTATTAGTTCATGTGTTTATAATTTGTCTAGAATAAACCAGTGCTGTGCTGAATACTGACAGCCTCTGCATAATCTGAACCTTCCACAGACCTCCTGCCATCCCAGAGTATTTATTTGGTTTTATCTGTAATGCGTAATTCTCTTTTTATTTTATTTTACACAGCACACACAAGTACAGCAAATCCCACCACAGTCTTAAAAGTTAGTAAACTTGATATGTTTCATTAAAGAGTACCAACTTTATAGTATTTCACAAGTCTGGAACAACATCTATGAATGCATTACTGACAAAATGATCTACCTGTCCCCAGTCTTTAATTTGCTTCATGGTGTCTCCCACATTATAAAGACATGCATTCATGTGTCTTTTTACATGCCTACTGTGTGGCATGCATTGTTATTGGGGAGGGGAATTCTGGGATCTGATTATGCAGGAGATGTCAGAAACAAAAGGTGTAAATTTGATTTGCTTTTATGTTTCTTAATTTGTTGTTGTGTTTTCTAAGTTGCTGTTGTGTTTCTTGATTTGCTGTTGTGATTTTGAATTGGATGTGATGTTTCTGGATTTGCTGTTGTAATTCTGAATTTGCTGCTGTTTTCTTTTAGTTAATTTGTTTTGTACTTCAGGGTATCCGTAATCTTGACACACTACCTGTTACATCCAGTACCAATTATTTGTAATTTTGTTCAAAGAATATTAATTAAGCAGGTCCAGATATCACTGTAACACCTTGCACATTAGGGTTGCTAGATTATAATGAGATATGTCCTTTGCTTTTTAAAATTATTATATGAACTCAAATCAGAAAAAATATTTATATGCTAGAGACAAGGTGAAAAAAAAGGTAAGTGTTCCTTATATTTACTGTTGAGTGTTATTTCATTGCAGACAGTATGAACTCAAGGTATTCCATGTTTTGTCTGGCCAACTCCATTCCTGCATTATATACAATACATGTTTCCACTGTGTGATGGTCCATCCCAGATGCGGCCAAGCGAAGAAGTCAACAATGCTTCTATACAAGGTTAACATAAGGCTTCTTTTTTGCACAGTAAAATTTAAAGTGGCATTTGTAAATGTCACTCCATACTTTAGAGCTTTACAAGGATTTGACAAAGTAATCCCTTTCCCATGTGATTATATCAGCTATTGGTGAATGATGATTTTGATGCAGTCCCCTCTGAGGGATTGGAGATCACGTGCATTCAGCGTCCTTCCTCCAAATACTATGATTATTTAATGATATTATTGAGTAAGATGTTTGTGACATTGAAACAGCCAGTATTCCACCAGTGAAGGCACTAGTGACATTAATGTTGAATATACAGCTTGCAAGAAGCTACAGAGTGACTGATGATGGTTGTTATTCAATTCAGTAATAAAATTGTGTTTTAGACATCCTTATATCTTCTTTGTGTTTAAGAAGGAATGGATTTCTCTTCAGCCTGGCATAACCAATCTCTTCCCCTCTCCTCTTCTCCCTCTCGTCTCTCTTTGTCTGTTTATTTCTGTCTGAATGCTTCATATTGAGGTGTTGTTTTACTGTAAAAGAACATCAGACTCAGTAAGTGAAGCTCCAGAAATGTGGATGATGGTGTTTTCTTTTTCAGCTTACTTATTGGTTTTATTTATTTATTTGGTTTTATCAGGGGGCGCATTCCCACCCCTAGGGGTCGCCGCGGATCCGCTAAACATCGCGGTCGGCCCCCTATAAAATGAGCGTCCGAATGCCAGCCTTCGGCGCACTGTTTGGTTATGCATGCGAATTTTGGAGTTCTTTGTTTGGCGTTACCCCTTTGGCTCAGCCGTAGACGGTTAGGTTAGGGAAAGTTGGGTAGCGCCACTTACCTCCTTTTCTCCGCTGCCCGAGGCGCCCGCGGTCATCTTCCGCTTCACTCCGCTCTGTTTGGACGTCAATAAGCTCCGTTCCCGGGTCCCATAGCCTCCGGCTTTGTCCTGTGCTTACCGCACCCCGGGACAAGTATTTCCTCTCTTTCCCCGGGCACTGGAACGCGTGCTTCGCGTCCGAGAGACGCGCCAATTGCGCCTGGCTCGAGAAGCCCCCCGGCACATGCGCAGTCGAACGCTGCACACACACACACAACGCTTCTGTCATACACAGAGCGCTGCAGGCGCACACACACCGCGCTGCCCCCACATACACACACAGCGCCTCTGCACACAGAGCGCTTTCCCACGCACACACATAGCGCTCACTCGCGCTCAGAGTGCTGTGCATGCCTTTTTTTCCTATAGCTCTGTTTAGAGCTTTGACGGGTTTTATCCCGCCTTTTTCCTTTGCCGTTCGTGTTCCTTTTTGTATTGACATTTATTACGAAAAGCCTTCTTTGTCTGAGATCGCCAAGAAGCGACTCCTTAGTTTGCCCGTAGGCTTATTGCTGTTTTCCTTTTTTCAGGTCACAGGATCCGTGGTGCAGCGGTAGTGTTCCCGCCCCCGGAGACTGTGACTCTGGCTTCGAATCCCGTTACGGACTGCCTTCAACAGCTTCTACGTTCAGTGACGGGATTTCGTTTGCGTTCCTCCTCCTTTTGTTGTTTGGTGTAGACCCCTGCGCTTGGGTCCGTTATTTCCCCTTTTTTCAGTGTGCCTCCCCAGGCCCCCCGTAACAGTACAGTGCGCCCAGTATGGACCCAACAGGGGCGCACGGTATAGACCCAGAGGGGTCCCCACCCCCAGCTGCTGCCATTCTTCGCCACCACGGTGTTACCCTGGGGCGTCACGAGCAGCAACTCACCCTCCTCACCCAACAGGTAGCGGCTCTTACTGAGGCGGTCAAGGAGCTGTCCGCCAACCTCTCCGGGCTCTAGGCAGTTGCCCCTCCCCCCCGCCTGCTCTCTAGTGCCTCTAGTGGTTCCTCCTCCCCCGCCTCGCCCCGAGGGGGATTCCCCCGTCGCCGCTCCCGAGCTTTCGCGGGCGAACCGGAGCGCTGCAGGGGTTTTCTGATGCAGTGCTCACTCGTTTTTGAGCTGTGCTTGTCTCAATTCCCCACGCCTTGGTCCCGCGTCGCTTATATTATTTCCCTCCTCTCAGGCCGGGCCCTGGCTTGGGCCACAGCTCAGTGGGATGCCAGGTCCCCCGCCTGTGAAGATGAAGAGGCCTTCGCTGAGGCCCTTAAAGGAACCTTTTTCACCCGCTGGGGGGCCGTAGCGCGGCCTCTTGCTTGGCGCGTCTCACGCAGGGCGCCAGGCCGGTGGCGGAGTACACCGTCGAGTTTCAGACCTTGGCGGCGGAGAGTGGCTGGAATGAGGCAGCTTTCATCTCCTGCTACGAACGGGGACTCAGTGAGTCCATGAAGGACGAACTGGCCATTCGAGACCCCCATGCCACGCTCGACGACCTCTACAACCTCGCCACCACCATCGACTCCCGTCTGAGGTAACGGGCCCGTGAGAGGGCGGGGTCTCGTGGTCGCTCCACTGGTCCGTGGCCTGGCCGCGACCCCGCGGTCCATCGCATCGCCAGCTCCGATGCCCCCGAACCCATGGAGCTCGGGAGGGCTGGATGGAACCCTTCCGGTGGGGCCGATTCCCCACCTCCGGACGGGTCAGGAAACGCAAGGGCCAGGGTCAGTCGGGGGGGCCGGTCTTAGGCGTATCTACTCGCCCCCTGTCAGGCCTCACCCTCGCGGTCGTTCTTCGTCAGGGAGAGGGTGGTCGGGTCCGCCTCTCCGCCTACGTCGATTCCGGGGCCGAGGGCAACTTTATCGATGACGCACTCGCGTGGCATTTGCACCTTCGCGTCGAGGCCCTCTCCAGCCCCCAGCCGCTCAGGGCTTTTGACGGCCGGATCTTGGGCAGGGGGCCTGTCACGCACAGGACCCTGCCCGTCACTATGGAGACGGGACTTCACTCCGAGAGGGTCGTCTTTCTTGTCACCCGCACGCCCAATCTCCAACTGGTTCTGGGTTACCCGTGGTTACAACTCCATAACCCGCGGATCGACTGGCAAACCCGATCCGTTTACGCTTGGTCCCCCCGGTGCCGGGAGTCCTGCCTGCTTCAGCTATCCACCCCCCATCGCCAGCCTCGTGTTCGGCAGACAGTACCCGACCTGTCCACCGTCCCCGAACCCTACAGGGATCTGGGGGTAGTATTCAGCAAGGGTGCGGCCCAAATCCTGCCGCCGCACAGGGAATATGACTGCGCCATCAACCTCCTGCCGGGCACCGTTCCCCCCGGGGGCGGCTGTTTTCCCTGAGCCGCACTGAACAGGAGGCCATGCGGCAGTACATTGCCGAGGCGCTCCAGCAGGGCTTCATACGGCCATCCTCCTTGCCGGCGGGGGTTTCTTCTTCGTCGCTAAGAAGGAGAGCACTCTACGCCCGTGTATCGATTACCGGGGCCTCAATGCGATCACTATCAAAGACCGCTACCCCCTGCCCCTCATGACGACGGCTTTCGAGGCGCTCCAGGGGGCCAGCATCTTCACTAAGCTGGACCTATGGAGCGCTTACAACCTCGTCCGCATCCGGCAGGGGGACGAATGGAAGACAGCCTTTTTAACGCCCATGGGGCACTATGAATACAGGGTGATGCCTTTTGGGCTGATGAATGCCCCGGCTGTTTTCCAACGGTTTGTCAACGACGTGCTCCGTGAGGCTCTGGACCGATATGCGTTCGTCTACCTTGACGACATTCTTATCTTCAGCCGAACGCTCGAGGAACACATCGGTCACGTCCGCTGGGTCTTGCAGCTACTCCTGGACAACCGATTGTATGTAAAACTGGAAAAGTCATTTTTCCACATCCCCTCGGTGGCCTTCTTGGGCTTCGTCGTGTCCCAGGGGTCGCTGCACATGGACCCGGTCAAGATCCAGGCCGTGGCCGACTGGCCCCAGCCCACATCCCTCCGGCTTGTCCAGCGGTTCCTAGGCTTCGCTAATTTTTTCCGGCGCTTCGTACGGGACTTTGGGACCCTTGCAGCCCCGCTAACCGCCCTCACGCGCAAGACCCCAGGCCCTTTCCGCTGGACGCCAGAGGCCGACCGAGCGTTCCAGGTCATCAAGGACCGGCAGCGGTAGCGTTCCTGCCCCTGGAGACTGTGACTCTGGCTTCGAATCCCGTTACGGACTGCCTTCAGCAGCTTCTACGTTCAGTGACGGGATTTCTTTTGCGTTCCTCCTCCTTTTGTTGTTTGGTGTAGACCCCTGTGCTTGGGTCCGTTATTTCCCCTTTTTTGGGTGTGCCTCCCCAGGCCCCCCGTAACAGGTTTGGTTTGTTTTAGGGGCAAATTACATTTTATTGATGATCTAACCCAATTTTTGTATGGGAAAACATAATTGAGTTTCCAAAAACTGTGCTATGGCATTAAGATCATCATTATTATTAAATAAAAGAGTCGGTATCACAATGAACACTCTTTTTACTAGTTATGATTAGCTTACCTTTTAGAATTTTTTTCTACATAGTTAATGGAAAAATACATATATAATGAAATGGTACTGTTCTTTACATTCATGTCCGCACCCTCCTCTCAAAAGCTATACAAGCAGTGACCGACACCTCTTGTACACAGCATGGATTTTTTTATTTTAGCTTGCATCTGGAACATAACTGTCAATGTTTATAAGGCACAGCAGCGAAGGTTTGCAGCAGAGCAGGTGAGTGGTGAAGAGTTTCAGAGATGGGGCCAAGGCAGATAATTTCTCCTGCTCCATGTCTCATTTCTCCTTGGTATATTTGCTCTCATTTTCTGCAACAGGTGTGGGCATCTCCTCTCCAGGCTAATCAGACTGGGACATTCATCAAACTAAACAGCCTGCATATAATTGATGCACATTCACCAAATGCTGTCACTCACCTTCACATCCTATGAGTAAAAAATACAGATGTAATTCACATGACACAATACCAAGGTGTGTGCAGACAGAACCATCTGAATTGCAGATTTGGGGGGATAATGATAGAACCTTGCACTCCATCTTGCTTGTCCTCCCTCTCCTCACAGTTCAATGTGGGAATGGTAATGATGTCTCCAATCAGTTTATCTGAAGTATTCACCCTTGAGATCCAAGAATACCCTGAGGCTGAAGGCAGGAGAGCAGCCAACTTGCAATTCCTAGCTCCATTGATAGTGCTTCTTTATCATCCTCCTTAGCAAGAATTTTCCAGCCTTATAGCACAACAGAATTTGCCCCATAATATATCATGATCATTATTTGATAAGAAAAATATCATTTGAGGAATATTACTTGATTATTTAAATTGAATATGTTCTTTAGTTAGCTATGATAGTACGCATCTGATCAATCTTTTAAGCTTTTTAGCTTGTCAACCATTTTCACAAAACAACCCATATGGAAGACCTTCATTTTCCTGCTTTAAAAGAGGTAAAATTTATTTGCTGCAGTTATAGGAGTAAAACCTGTATTGGTCCATAGCAGATTAGGTTGGTGATGTACAAATATGTAATAGTGTGTGTCAGTGATGCAGATTTCATGTCAACTTTGGGGGAGTTGCTTTAATCTGCTCGCACCTCGCTAGATGACATTGTGTTAATTTGCATATTTGTGATGTCATCACATCGTATTTACATGGTGCCTAGTTTTAGATCGTATTAGTCCTTTACATCTTGTTACATCTTCTCTCTTACTCTCTTTACAGGATAAACCAAAGAAACTGTATGTATGTTTCAAAAGAACAACAGTACATACAGTGATTACTGCATTGAAATTCACAAAATCTTAAATGATTTAAAGTATACCAAATGCTATATATGCTGCTCTGTCTCTCAGAGCAGAAGAGATGTAGAGAGAGCTGTGTCTCTTGCTTAAGCGACAGTTTTTTCGATTCTTTTCTGTGGTAGCTAAAGTTTGTACAAAAAGTCACTAGATTTGCTGCTACTTGATTTTTTGATAAATAACTCACTATAGGTGTCTGAAAAGTCGCTAAATCTGGTGATTAAATTACTAACTTGGGAACTTGGCAGCAACTGTCTATGATTTGGGGGTATCTAGCACAAACCTGCTCTTGAAAAAGCAACTCCACCTTCCTCTCTCTACAGTACACAATCATATAAAAATAACATTTAAAATAATAATAATAATAATAATAATAATAATAATGCACAAATCTAACAGCCATGTGAAAATACATTACACTTAAGATACGAAACACAAGGATACTGTGTGCCTATGGTGTGTGTGTGTGTTGTAATCAGGGAGCAAGCAAAATATCTTTTTTCAAGAATATCAGATGGTAAACTTAATCTAGCCAGGGAAAGGGACATGACTGGGTGAAGCGAGTAGGAAAGGGGAGGCAAAGCTGCCAGCTGAAGCATCGGAAGGCTGATAAAGACACCTAGGTGGAGCAGAGTAGCCTGCAGGAATGCTAAGGCTGGAATGGATGAAGCAGAGCAGAGCTGCCAGCAGATATACAGCAGGTGGCCAGGAGGAGCAGGGATGCCAGTGACAGAGCTCCAACTGTGACTAGGCGATGCAGAATTACGAGCTGATGCACTGAGGATGGAAGGGATGTGGTGGAGCAAAGTTGCCCAGAGAGAACTGTCCAAAGTCTACCATCTGATTTATGCTACAAGACAGCACTAAAATGCAGTCAGTAATACCGGTAGCTGTTTCAGCATGGTCAAATAGACATTCATAAAGAGCTATGCCAAGCACATGATCAAACTCACAATCCAATGAATTAATTACCAAGAGAAACATCACTCAATGTAAATTGAAATACACGAACAGATATCTTTACCACAATGTAATGTGACTATGTTAACTAAGCAAAATTGCCATAATCCCAATTAGCCACCTCCAAAACCAGTCATAAATTAACTAAATTTACTTTACCTTTCGTATTAATGCAGTTGATTTTTTTGTAAAAGTACTCTGTGAGACATATATATTTATCAGAAGTTTATCTGTGACATCTTTAAAATACAAACTGTAGAATTTTTAAAATGCTATTTTATGTAGTTCCATGTAATGCTATTTAAATGCTATTTAATGAGTGTGAATAACACAAGACAAAGCGTGAATAACACATACAATCAGAAATGAGAAAGGCAAGCATATTAAACACAGCTAGAGAAAGAGAAAGCGATGACGCGCTGTGACATAAGTCTCGCGGGTTCCCGAAGACGCGAGGCGAGTCACGGTTCTACGCATGCGTGCGCGATGCTGGCCACAATACCGCGCATGCGCAGCATGACAAGGACGCAGAAAAGCGGAACGGGGCTGAAAAAAAATGACACAACGTTCCAAATAAATGCAGTGCGAGCAAGGCACCTGCCTTCCACTCAAGCAAGGGGAACATAAACACAATTAAAGAAGCGGGAACGACGACGGGATAAGAGGGAGGTGCTCCAACCGCCGCAGCAGCGAGTCTAAAGCCCCGGAGGGCTACGCGAACAAAGGACCCCTACCCTGCTCTAGCGTCTAAAGCTCTAGCGGTTACCATCCGGCTTCCCAGCCACACCGTTACTGTTTCTCTTCGAAGAAACAGTTACCATTATCCCTAACAAGGCCGATACCGCCGAGCATCCACTGCAGCACGACCGAGCCGGGTGAGGGCTCCAATGGGCGATGGTAGCCCCATCACGGGTGATGGTCCGACACCGACTGAACTCAGGATGGATCTTATATGCCTGAGTCAGCAGGTGTTGCCCATAATGCAATAAAGCAGCTTAATAGGATGTACGCGTGATCACACAATAACGCGATCGCACAGCCTTAATCGTGCATTCGCAATCGTGCTGACTGTCAGAGTCTCAATCTGAGGAAAAGTAAGCCAACGCCACCCCCTAGCATCGGAAACAGGTAAGACCCGTAACAGGGAGTCAAGTCAAGTCAAGTCAGATCTATTTTTACAGCGCTTTTTACAATGGAGCATTGTCTCAAAGCAACTTTACAAGTTAGATTATCTCCTAATAACTACGTCCATTCCCAAATTGAGCAAGCCTAGGGCGACAGTGGCAAGGAAAAACTCCCTGAGTGTTATAGGAAGAAACCTTGGGAGGACCAAGACTCAAAAAGGGACCCAACCTCTTTGGGCGGCGTAGATGATAAATCTAAGTACGAAACTAAAGTCATGGAGTCAAAGTTCGAATAAAATGTGAAGTATGCACATCGGCATTAAGTGGCCCGGGAAAGGTGGGGCTGGAGCTGAAGATGGAAGCAGCTTGACTGGAGCTGCAGCGGATGAACATCATGTGTGGGGCTGGAACCAGCACTGGAACACAGCTCGAAGAGAAAACAGAAAATGCAATTAGTTATTGATTAAGAGCACAGTGTCTATTAACAATCTCTGATGCTATGTCAATCACTGATGCCATGTGTAGCATGAGACCCCGGCAGCATTAGCTATAGCAGCATAGCTAGAAAGAGGAGAACTGGTAGGAAACACAGCCAAGAGGGATCACATGAGACATTGGCAACCCCACGGGAGGCAGAAGACAGCAACCCAACGTCTCTGATCACCATAAGACTCTTTGACTATGAACCCCCAGCTCTGCCCTTATTCTAAGGCAAGGAAGCACGAGTCAAGATCACGAGGCCCAGCCCAGACCGAGCCCAGTTCAGCCAGACCGCCCACTCAACACTCCCGGCTAGCGGACAAGGCAGGCAGGCCAGACATGACTCCAGCTCTGGCCCCAGTGACCCAAGCCATGCATCCTGGTCTAAATCTAGTCAAAAGCCTGTGTAAATAGGTATGTCTTTAGCCTAGACTTAAAACTTTGGAGAGTGTCTGAATCTCGAACAAAAGTGGGAAGGATTCCATAATTGGGGGGGTGCCATGTATGAGAAAGCTGGCCTGGCTGTGACTTTTTTTAATTCTAGGAAATAAAAGAAGTCCTGCAGCCCTGCGAACGAAGTAGACGAGTTGGATTGTAAAAACTCTAAGAGTTCACTCAGATAATGTGGGGCCAGGCCATGTAGAGCTTTTATAAGTTATAAAGAAGTATTTTCTAATCAATGCAGAATTTGTCTGGTAACCAGAGTAGTGATGATAGAACAGGAGTGATATGATCAATTTTCTAGTTCGAGTTATCACTCGGGCAGCTGCATTTTGAACTAACTGAAGTTTATTTATAGATTTACTAGAGCATCCAGTAAGTAAAGCGTTACAGTAATCCAACCTTGAGGTTATAAACGCATGAACAAGTTTTTCTGCATCATTAAAAGAGAGGATATTTCTAAGTTTAGCGATATTACGTAATTGAAAGAAACCAATTCGAGTGATGCTGCTAATGTGTGCATCAAAGGAGAGATCTGAATCAAATTAGATTTAGGATAGATGTAGCCAACCTGTCTCTCACACCCTTGGGTCCCACTAATAGAACCTCAGTTTTTATCGGAGTTAAGTAAGAGAAAATTAAATAACATCCAATTTTTCTCTTTTATTTCCTTTACACAATCATCAATTTTGTTGATTGTAAAGCTGTCATTAGGTTTTGGCTGATATGTAACAGCTGTGTATCATCTGCATAGCAGTGGAAACTAATGCCATGTTTTACAAATAACTGAGCATAGTGGGCAGCATGTACAGAGAGAATAAAAGCGGGCCAAGCACTGACCCCTGAGGCACCGCCATACTTCACTTTTGACAGCTTAGACCTTAGATTATTTATATGAACAAACTGGTACCCGGTCAGTTAAGTTTAGTAGGATTAAAACCAAGAAAGTGCCGATCCCTTAATACCTACAGTATTTTCTAGTCTGTTTAGTAAAACATCATGATCTATAGTGTCAAATGCTGCACTTAAATCTAACAGAACAAGAAAAGAAACACATCTCTTATCTGAGAACATAACAAGTCATTTAGTACCCTAATTAATTGCTGTTTTCAGTACTATGATGGGCCTGAAGCCAGACTGAAATGTTTCATAAATTTCATTCTTTTTGGAAGTATCTGCAGAGCTGCTGATAGACTGCTTTTTCTAAGATTTTGGGACAGAAACGGTAGATTTGAAAATTGGTCTATAATTATATATCAAACAAGGGTCAAGACTGGCTTTTTTAATCAGTGGTTTGATAACGGCAGACTTAAAGGATTTGGGTACATAACCAAAGATAAGGGAGGAATCTAAAATAACTAACACTGGCTCTATAATACTAGGTATTACTTGTTTTGAGTAAAACGTGTAGGAATTGGATCGAATAAACATGTTGATGACTTAGACGAGCTGATCAGTGCAGATAGTTTCAGTATTAGTAATTGGGATAAAAGATTCTAATCTTGATTTACAGCTCATTAAACAGATGTCTTCACTAGTGCTGCATCTGGAAGGTTGCTGAACAGTTTGGTGATGTGATGAGCATTGAGTTTTATGCCTAATGTTTTCTATCTTATCATTAAAGAAAGTCATGAAATCATTACTGTTAAAATTACACAGAATGGGAGAGTCACTTTCTGTGGGGTTTTTTTGTTTAATTTGGAGACTGTATTAAAGAGAAATCTTGGATTATTCTTATTTTTCTCTATGATTGAAGAGAAGTATGCAGCTTTAGCTTTAGTGAGGGCATGCTTATACTCTGCCATGCTGTCCCTCCAAGCGATCTTAAACACCCTCCAATTTACTATGTCTCCACTTGCGCTCTAAATGCCGTGTTCTTTGTTGCTTTAAGGTACGGGTGTGGTCATTATACCATGGTGCTAGCCTTTTTTTCCCTAATACGTTTGACCCTAGCAGGGGCAGTCGTGTCCAGGGTTGAGCGAAGCACACATTCTAATTGCTCATTTACACACTCAAGATGATTTATCTCCGTAGGTGTATTAAATTTTAAGTCTGGTAGGTTTTAATAAACGCAGCTGGAGTAGCAGATGTGACAGTGCGCTTGGTGTGATAACGAGGCAGAAGGATTTTATTTATTAGAGATAGCTCAAATACTAAAAGATAGTGATCTGAGATCGAATCACTTTGCGGGAAACATCAAGGTTATCTATATTGATACCAAATGTTAATATTAGATCTAAAGTATGATTACACAGCGGTGGGTTGGTCCCCTCACATTCTGAGTGCTACCATGGATTCTAAGATGGACTCGAAAGCAATTTTTAAGTGGATCCTGCTTATTGTCAAAGTGAATATTGAAATCACCTACAATTAAAGCCTTATCTGTTGACAGTAGTAAGCAAGAAAGAAAGTTAGCAAATGCCTTAAGAAATTCTGAATAGGGACCAGGCGGGCGGTAAAATATATATTTATTTTATACATATTTATACATATATATTTTTAGCTGTACTGAATGTTAGCACCTGATGCACCTTTTGTGTTTTAATTATTATTTTGCAGGGTAACGTTAGCATGTGCATTCGGGGACCTTGCTATCTGCAGACTTTCAGGTAATATTAGTAGCTAGTCTATCATGACCAACAAAACTGTGATAAATTAACTGTATGATTATTCTTTTTGAATTAAAACTATAGGAATAAAGTGTGGAATGAGCTTGAAGTTTTTCAGCACTTTCACTGCAATGCTTCTTTTGTCCTGTTTGAAGGATTTGCACAAAACACATTTTCATGAACTATGTTTTTATGTTTTCTGTTGAGAATGGACTTGATACATACAATAAATATAAATTCTATATTATGATTAATACAACCTTTATTAGATGTTTGCACCATAGTCCGTATTGTGCTAAAGTTTTAGACAGGTGTGGAAAAATGATGCAGAGTAATAATTCTTTCAAACATGTAAGTGTTAACAGTTTATTTTTGTCAGTTAACAACAAACAAAGTGAATGAACAAAAGAGAAATCTAAATCAAATCAGTATATGGTTTAACCACCCTTTGTCTTCAGTTCTTCTAAGTACACTCGCACACTCCTGAAGGAACTTGCAAGGAGGTTGTTCCAGACATCCTGGAGAACTCACCACAGATCTTCTGTGGATGTAGGCTTGGTCAGATCCTTCGGTCCCTTCATGTAATCCCAGACAGACTTGATGATGTTGAGATCAGAGCTCCAGTGTGTCCATATCCTCACTTCCAGGACTCCTTGTTCTTCTTTACGCTGAAGATATTCTTGGTGATATTAGCTGTATGTTTGGGGTCGTTACTTTTTGGCCACAATTCTTCCATGAAGACCACTTCTGGCCAGACTTCTCAGAACAGTCAATGGGTGTGTCACTGGCCCACTGGTTTCTGCCACTTCTTTGCTGATGGCAATGCTCGACATCTTCCTTTAAGGGAAGTAAGCATGAGGTGTCTGACCACTGCATCTACAGTCCCCAGCATTGCCCATTTCTTTGTACTTTTTCAAATGAGCATGAACCCCCAGTCTACTTAGAAATCCTTGCCTGGGAGAGACCTTGCTGATGCAGTATACCTCCCTTTTGTCTTATTACTGTGCTCAGACTTGCCATGATTGTATGTCCTGTGACACAAAACTGTCTTCTCATAACCTTACCTTTGTAGCAGAGTTTGGCTGTTCCTCACCCAGTTTTATGCCTCCTACACAGCTGCTTCTTTTTCAGTTAATGGCTGTGTTGAAAAATGATAATTATTATCATCGGTTTGATTTAATTGGTTAATCATACACCTGACTATAATCCAACAAAATCCCAGACTGTGTGAGTGTACCAAAAAAAATTGATGTTGTTTTGAAGGCATAGGCTGAGCACACCGAGTATTGATTTGCTTTAGATTTCTCTTGTTCATTCACTTCGCATTTTGTTAATTGACACATGAACTATTGACACTTCAATTGTGAAACCGTTCTTATTTTGTAGCATTTTATTTCACACCTGCCTAATACTTTAGCATAGGACTATTAATCATTTTTTTTATTAAAAAAAAAAATCTAAAATGCAAAGTTATTACAAATGGATATACATTATTTTGGTCTTAATATTTTTATTTCTAGAAATAAGTCAAGGCTTTGTGATACTTTATTCCAGACTAAATGAGTATAAGTATTATATCACATCCTTGTTTTTTTCTGTGTAGATTATGTTTTGTGATTTTTGACACTTGTCGGAATGGAAAGCGGTTGAGGTGGGGAATTTTAAAAAGGCCTTCATTAACAAAAGTCATCATCATGCCAGACTGACCGTCGAGACATAGGTGAACAGACACCTTGCCAGCCTTTTCCCAAAATAATGAATTGACTGCAGGTTTACCTTTGGCTATTTGAACACAACTGTATTGGACTCTGAATCTGAGGCCTGAACTGAACACACACCAAACATTTGTTTGCTTTTAAGGGGGGGATGTAAACAAGTTCATAATTACAGTGATCCTTGAAAGTTTGTGAACCCTTTAGAATTTTCTGTTTCTGCATAAATATGACCTAAAACATCATCAAATTTTCACATAAGTCCTAAAAGTAGATAAAGGGAACCCAGTTAAACAGATGAGACAAAAATATTATGACGGTACATTTATTTATTGAAGAAAATGATCCAATATTACATATTAGTGAGTGGCAAAAGTATGTGAACCTCTAGGGTTAGCAGTTAATTTGAAGGTGAGATTGGAGTCAGATGTTTTCAATCAATGGGATAACAATCGGGGTGAGTGGGCACCCTGTTTTATTTAAAGAACAGGGACCTATCAAAGTCTGCTCTTCACAACATGTTTGTGGATCATGTGATCAAGTGTATCATGGCACGAACAAAGGAGATTTCTGAGGAGCTCAGAAAAGAGATGCAGGTGCTCATCAGGCTGGAAAAGGTTACAAAACTATCTCTAAAGAGTTTGGACTCCACCATTCCACAGTCAGACAGATTGTGTACAAACGAAGGAAATTCAAGACCATTGTTACCCTCCCCAGGAGTGGTTGACCAACAAGGATCACACCAAGAGCATGGCCTGTAATAGTTGGAGAGGTCACACAGGACCCAGAGTAACTTCTAAGCAACTAAAGGCGTCTCTCACATTAGCTAATGTTAATGTTCATGAGTCCACCATCAAAAGAACACTAAACAACAATGGTGTGCATGGCTGGTGTAGCAAACGTAGGACTACACTTTAAATTAATTAATTTTTAATGAACAAACGGGGCACCACCGGATCGTTTGTGGACTAGTAGATCCAGAAAACCAGTTGAAAGGGAACAGCGAAATTGATCAGTCCAGGTCTGAATAGTGAATTCAAAGTTATTTTTCTCAACCTTTATTTGAAAAAAACTCTCTCACACCAAGCGGTACATTCAAAGGTTATAACAAGTTTATTAACTGCAACCAAGGCAATACCAACAGACTATCTGATATAATAACAAGTGTATCACAGAGTTAAGATTGTAAAATGACAGTGAACATGTATATATCACAGTATTGAAAGCAGGGAATGATGGCAAACGTACATGTATCACAGTATTAAAATCAGAAACCAAGATGACTCTATGTGCAACTTATCGTCGCGCAATAATCACCCAGAGGCAATGTTATGAACTAGTTTGTTACGGTGACTTCAATTGAGGCTCACTTCCCAGTTTAGGCTGAGGGCGTTCACGGTTCCTCGACGTTTGCGTGCGTACAACTCAGATTTTATCCTGGCCACAGATAAAGGTGGAGTCGAACGCGTTCTAGCACCACGAGCTTCAACAGACTTTGAATAAACTAGAATAGTCAAGAGTTAAGGAGATCTTGGCTGGTTGGTTCTTTTAACTACTTTCTAATTCGGCGATACCGAACTACTAAGACTGCTGGACTTCTAAAAACTTAAACGTAAAAATAAACACAAAAACTTGAAAGAACTTTAACAAAGACGAACAACTAAAGACTGGACTTACAAAGAACAAAGAACAAAAGACTCGAACAAAAGCCTCCAAAGCTACCACGCGGTTAGCCCGCGGCGCTTTTGTATGTTCCGGATCGTAGGCGGTCGGAGGCGGGGGCACAAGGAGTTGCCCTGACTTAGCCAATGAGAAGCTGACTCATCAGTAAATCCCTCCTATCGTGGATGTGTCTTCTAATTTCACCATAGGTTGGTATGAGCCGCTTTACAGAAGCTATAACTTGGATTAATATATTCCTACATATCTAAGGTGACTAAAATTATCACATAATAACCAAAAATCCTCAAAGTTACAAGTTTAGTTGCAGAATTTTGTTGTAAGGTTCAGATGATCAAAGGCACCTTGAATTGATATCCTAGGACATCGTTAAATCATTCTAACTACATCACATACATTTGCTATTCCTTAAACAAATAATAATACGATCGATACAAGATGTAGGATACAGTACATTCTGAATAACAACTTACTCCTTTATACGTATGAACAAGTATTTAAACCCAAGCGATCGATACATATAGATAAAACAGCTATTGTTTCTAATACTATAACTATTAGTATAGAACAACTGGACCATATTACGTATAAAATGGTCATTATACTAAAACATTAACCAAATAGAGATGAAAATACATGACAAATCAGTAATATGCATACACATATGATTATATATATAGGGGTACAATGAATATCCCCGATCAAATTATTTGTATGAACTAGCTAAGTACATATGGGTGTGTTTAGACTTATTATGAAGCAATTCTCATGAGTTTTCTAATTGAGTGGTCCCGGCGAAGATAATCTGTTCCCAACAAAAGTTTAATACTATTATTGAAAAGTGTGTGTGTGAAAGAAGAGGCTGGCTTCCTTCTGTCGTAAATTTCCAGGGGTGTCCTCCTGGCGCCAGGCCGGCTGAGAAAGAGGTCGTAAAAGTAACCAGAGAGAGCATGTATATTTGTTTTTCCTTGGGAGAAATTAGGGCCGATTTCTCTTGGGAGAGGGTGAATCTGGGGTGATGACTTGTCAGGCTACACATTGGATTATTTTATGGTGGCAGGGTGCACAGGTTATCTGGCCCGTTAAGCCAGAATCCCAATTTGGTGTGTTCGAGAAGAGGTTGGGGCTGATGGGCCATCATTCAGTGGGCAGATTCTGTCCAGATGGTGGCCATGTGCATTCCAAAGTGTCACAAAGTTTATGACTTGATCGTTCGGAAAAGAGGGTGTAGAGAGGGCATCCAGAGTTGAATGACTGATTCAGCCATTAACGCTACAGCTGGGTTGCAAGGAGAATGCCACTGCTCCACAAAAAAAACATTGCTGCTCGTCTGCAGTTTGCTAAAGATCACGTGGACAAGCCAGAAGACTATTGGAAGAAAGTAGAACTTTTTGGATTAAGCATAATGTTTGGAGAAAGGAAAACACTGCATTCCAGCATAAGAACCTTATCCCATCTGTGAAACATAGTGGTGGTAGTATCATGGTTTGGGCCTGTTTTGCTGCATCTGGGCCAGGACGGCTTGACATCATTGATGGAACAATGAATTCTGAACTATATCAGAGAATTCTGAAGGAAAATGTCAGGTTATCTGTCCATGATCTGAATCTCAAGAGAAGGTGGGTCATGCAGCAAGAGCACACAAGCTGTTCTACCAAAGAATGGTTAAAGAAGAATACAGTTCATGTTTTAGAAAGTCTTCCACAGTTGATTTATTGACACCAACCTGCTTGCCTAAGGTAGATTCACTCTTCCCAACCTTGTGCAGGTCTTCAGTTTTCTTCCTGGTGTCCTTCAACAGCTCTTTGGTTTTGGCCATGGTTGAGTTTGGATTCTGATTTTGAGGCTGTGGACAGGTGTCTGTTGTACAGATAACGAGGTCAAACAGATACCATTAATACAGGTAAGTGTGGAGGACAGAACAGCTTGTTAAAGAAGAAGTTACAGGTATGTGGGAGCCAGAAATCTTGCTTGTTTGTGGGTGATCAAATACTTATTTTCCAGCATAATTTAAAATTAAATTCTTAAAAAAAAATCCTACGACAATGTGATTTCCTGGATTTTTTTTTTCTCATTTTGTCTCTCATAGTTGAAGTGTACCAATGATGAAAATTACAGGCCACTCATCTTTCTAAGTAGGAGAACTTGCACAATCAGTAGCTGACTAAATACTTCTTTGCCCCACTTTATCTGGTTCCTCTCACCACTGTGAACAATTCTGACTCAGTAAGTTTCTCTAGAAAGGAGTGTTTCACACCAAACCACTCTTAATCACTAACTAACTCAAGCATTTACACTGGTGCTTGAAAGTTTGTGAACCCTTTACAATTTTCTATGTTGCTGCATAAATATGACCTAAAACATCATCAGATTTTCACACAAGTCCTAACAGAAGATAAAGAGAACCCAGGTAATCAAATGAGACAAACATTATACTTGGTCATTTATGTATTGAGGAAAATGATCCAATATTACATGTAAGTGAGTGGCAAACGTATGTGAACCTTTGCTTTCAGTATCTGGTGTGACCCCCCTGTGCAGCAATAACTGCAACTAAACATTTCCTGTAACTGTTGATTAGTCCTGCACATCGGCTGGGAGGAATTTTAGCCAATTCCTCCATACAGAACAGCTTCAACTCTGGATTGTTGGTGGGTTTCCTCACATTAACTGCTCACTTCAGGTCCTTCCACAACATGTTGATTGGATTAAGGTCAGGACTTTCTAAAACATTAACTTTATTCTTCTTTATCCATTCTTTGGTAGAACGGCTTGTGTGCTTAGTGTCGTTGTCTTGCTGCATGACCCACCTTATCATGAGATTCAGTTCATGGACAGATGTCCTAATATTTTCCTTTAAAATTGTCTGATATAATTCAGAATTCATTGTTTCATCAATGATGGCAAGCCATCCCAGCCCAAATGCATCAAAACAGGCCCAAACCACGATACTACCACCACTTTGTTTCACAGATGGGATAAGGTTCTTATGCTGGAATGCAGTGTTTTCCTTTCTCCAAACATTATGCTTAATCCAAAAAGGTATACTTTCTTCCAATAGCTTTCTGGCTTGTCCACGTGATCTTTAGCAAACTGCAGAGGAGCAGCAATGTTCTTTTTGTGGAGCAGTGACTTTCTCCTTGCAACCCTTCCATGCACACCGTTGTTGTTCAGTGTCCTTCTGATGGCAGACTCATGAACATTAACATTAGCCAATGTGAGAGAGGTCTTCAGTTGCTTAGAAGTTACCCTGGGGTCCTGTGTGACCTCTCCAACTATTACATGCCTTGGTCTTGGGGTGATCCTTGTTGGTCGACCACTCTTGGGGAAGGTAACAATGGTCTTGAATTTCCTCCATTTGTACACAATCTGTTTGACTGTGGATTGCTGGAGTCCAAACTCTTTAGAGATGGTTTTGTAACCTTCTCCAGCCTGATGAGCACCAGCATCTCTTTTTCTGACCTGCTCAGAAATCTCCTTTGTTCGATCCATACAGTTCCACAAACACGTTGTGAAGAGCAGACTTTGGTAGATCCCTGTTCTTTAGCCTCTTTTGGCAGATGCGATTTTGCATTATTACATTTAACCACTGTTTATTTTAGTTTTACATATAGAACAATGATCATTCAGGGCTTAAATTGAAGTAAACACTTGGGCCAACATATCTATTCACCTCCAGGCTTCTATTTTCATCATTTAGGTTACATTTGGGAAGCTGAAACACAAGAAAATCAAAAAACGCCTTTGATTTTTTGAGTTTATAATGTGTGTGTGGATGCTGGTAATTGGATAATTCCATGCTGTACATTTTCTGTGTCATCAGGGACTTGTAAAGCTAAAATCCAAAATTACAACAACCTGTCAAGCGTTAGTACAGGGTTTGTTATCAGTGTGACCATCCGTCTCAAAATGTGATACAAGCTCTAAAAATGCAAATAAAAAGAAGCCTGTCACTAAAAATCAGGTAGTTGCAAGTTTCTTTATGTCTTCTGTAATAGAACAAACAAATATTAGTCACAATTCAGTGTTATTTGGTTTTTATCTAAAGAAATCAAGCTGAACAGGGCCTCTGTGCGCTTCACCAAGGCAGATAACAGAGATTGCAGCCCCTCCTCCCTGCGCTCTGAGGGCCTGAGCGTGCTAGGGCCGGTCTCTGTATGAGCTGTAGGCTCTTAGCTGTCCATTGGAGCACAGCTCTGTCACTCAGCGCTCACACAGACCCAGAGATTTGCATATATGTCTAGCCATAGGCCAGCTGCTGAGGAAGGTGGGTCGTGCGGTAAACAGCTGCGCCAATACCGCTACAGGCTCTTGAATAACTAATGACCTAGGTAGGGAGCAAGACGAAGGGTATAGGCAACATAAAGCAGCCTCGTTCAAGGGAAAATGTGTTTTGAGGAATGGAAAACGTCCAGAGAAGAGCGTGCGTGTGAGCGAATGGATTTTTACGCACCCACATAACCATGCAAAAAAGGACTTTACTGACGTTTTATCGGCAATGTAACGGTATCATGGACTTGTTTAGACGGTAAGTGAATTTACTATGATAAAATGAAAAGTTATTTTACATCCTAAGTATGTTTTAAAAGGCAAAATAGTTGTATGTTTTGCGCAAAAACATGGCGGACAGCTGTGTGCGATATGTGATTTCTGGCGAATGGCTGCATGTAGACGGTAGAAAATCGGTATGCGGTAGTCATAATAGTAATTAAAACATTGTATTAGTATAGTTATTATATGTATTTTAAGAGTATTTGAGTTATTAACAATTTAACGTTTTTGACCGTATCCGCCACCAAAGGGGGCGGCTCATTGCGTTATGAGGTTAAATAAAAACGATTTGCCCACTCACACCTGAAGTCACACTGCCTACAAGCAGGTTATGGTCACTGAACGCTGGATGTTCCAAGTGGTGTGTCTGAAAACAACGTTGGGCTTTATAGACACTGGACAGCCTGTGAGGGTAAGGCATGGCCTTTTAGGATGGGACGGTGTCCATCCCACTCGGGCGGGTCCTGCTCTCATCTCCTGCAACATTGCCCATAGTCTTATGGCCCGATTAGGGGCTGGCTATCCAGAGCAGGGGTCAGGCGGCAGACAGACCGGCTTAACCAACTGTCTGCTGGTAGCCATGCACCGTCACCCAGAACCCACATTATTGAAACTGTGGCTGTTACCCGCATCTGTCCTAAACGTAAACGCTCTCAAAAAGTCTGTTTTAATAACCTCATTAGTATAAACACAGATAGCTCCAAAAGAAATAACAACCTTAGACTAAAGCTAGGATTATTTAACATTAGATCACTTACAAACAAAGCAGTAATTGTAAATGAAATAATTACTGATAAACGCTTACACGCTCTCTGTACACGCTCTCTGTCTTAAATGAAGCCTCACCTCCTGGATACAGTCATGCTAATCACCCTCGTCATAATGGTCGGGGGGGAGGCATAGCCACAATTTTTGACAAAGAGCTAAGTGTTACAACTAAATCCCATTACAAGGCTAATTCTTTTGAAATACTGATTCTTAATGTGACTGATCCATCGTTATGGAAGTCAATACCACACTCTTTTCAGCTTATCACTATTTACCGTCCTCCTGGCCCCTATTCAGAATTTCTTCAGGAATTTGCTAACTTTCTTTCTTGCTTACTACTGTCAACAGATAAGGCTTTAATTGTAGGTGATTTCAATATTCACTTTGACAATGAGCAGGATCCACTTAAAATTGCTTTCAGTCCATCTTAGAATCCATGGGTATCACTCAGAATGTGATGGGACCAACCCACCGCTGTAATCATACTTTAGATCTAATATTAACATTTGGTATCAATATAGATAACCTTGATGTTTTCCCGCAAAGTGATTTGATTTCAGATCATTATCTTTTAGTATTTGGGCTATCTCTAATAAATAAAATCCCTTCTGCCTCGTTATCACAATAAGCGCACTATCACATCTGCTACTCCAGCTGCGTTTATTAAAAACCTACCAGACTTGAAATGTAATACACCTACGGAGTTCATTCATCTTGAGTGTGTAAATAACCAATTAGAATATGTGCTTCGCTCAACCCTGGACATGATTGCTTCTGCTAGGGTCAAACGCATTAGAGAAAAAAGGCTAGCACCATGGTATAATGACCACACCCGTACCTTAAAGCAAAGAACATGGCATCTAGAGCGCAAGTGGAGACATAGTAAATTGGAGGTATTTAAGATTGCCCAGAGGGACAGCATGGCAGAGTATAAGCATGCCCTCACTAAAGCTAAAGCTGCATACTTCCCCTCAATCATAGAGAAAAATAAGAATAATCCAAGATTTCTCTTTAATACAGTCTCCAAATGAACAAAAAACCCTACAGAAAGTAATTCTCCCGTTCTGTGCAATTTTAACAGTAATGCTTTCATGACTTTCTTTAATGATAAGATAGAAAACATTAGGCATAAAACTCGATGCTCATCACATCACCAAACTATTCAGCAACCTTCCAGATGCAGCACTATTGAAGACATCTGTACAATTAGCTTTAAATCAAGATTAGAATCTTTTACCCCAATTACTAATACTGAACTATCCGCACTGATCAGCTTGTCTAAGTCATCCACATGTTTATTAGATCCAATTCCTACACGTTTACTCAAATAAGTAATACCTAGTATTATAAAGCCACTGTTAGTTATTTTAAATTCATCCCTTACCTTTGATTATGTGCCCAAACCCTTTAAGTCTGCCGTTATCAAACCACTGATTTAAAAAGCCAATCTTGACCATTGTGTGATATCTAATTATGGACCAATTTCAAATCTACCGTTTCTGTCCAACATCTTAGAAAAAGCCGTCTATCAGCAGCTCTGCAGTTACCTCCAAAGAAATGGTATTTATGAAACATTTCAGTCTGGCTTCAGGCCCCATCATAGTACTGAAACAGCATTAATTAGGGTACTAAAGGACTTGTTAATGTTCTCAGATAAGGGATGTGTTTCTTTTCTTGTTCTGTTAGATTTAAGTGCAGCATTTGACACTATAGATCATGATGTCTTACTAAACCGACTAGAAAATACTGTAGGTATTAAGGGATTACCTACAGTCCGACAGGAACCAGTTTGTTCATATAAATAATCTAAGGTCTAAGCTCTCAAAAGTGAAGTATGGCGTGCCTTAGGGGTCAGTGCTTGGCCCGCTTTTATTCTCTCTGTACATGCTGCCACTAGACTCAGTTATTCGTAAACATGGCATTAGTTTCCACTGCTATGCAGATGATACACAGCTGTACATATCAGCCAAACCTAATGACAGCCTTACAATCAACAAAATTGAGGACTGTGTAAAGGAAATAAAAGATTGGATGTTATTTAATTTTCTCTTACTTAACTCAGATAAAACTGAGGTTCTATTAGTGGGACCCAAGGCTATGAGAGACAGGTTGGCTACATCTATCCTAAATCTAGGTGGCTCTCCAGTATTGCTCAGTCCGTCTGTAAAAAACTTAGGGGTCACATTTGATTCAGATCTCTCCTTTGATGCGCACATTAGCAGCATCACTCGAATTGCTATTTTTCAATTATGTAATATCGCTAAACTTAGAAATATCCTCTCTTTTAATGATGCAGAGAAACTTGTTCATGCGTTTATAACCTCAAGGTTGGATTACTGTTACTTACTGGATGCTCAAGTAAATCTATAAATAAACTTCAGTTAGTTCAAAATGCAGCTGCCTGGGTGCTAACTCGAACTAGAAAATTTGATCACATCACTACTATTCTATCATCACTACACTGGTTACCAGTCAAATTCCGCATAGATTACAAAATACTTCTTATAACTTATAAAGCTCTACATGGCCTGGCCCCACATTACCTGAGTGAACTCTTAGAGTTTTACAATCCAACTCGTCATACTCGTTCGCAGGGTCAGGACTTCTTTTAGTTCCTAGAATTAAAAAAGTACAGACGGGGGAAAGGCTTTCTCATAAATGGCCCCCAATATGGAATAAACTTACCACTTTCGTTCGAGAATCAGACACCCTCCAAAGTTGTAAGTAGAGGCTAAAGACCAACTGATTTACACAGGCTTTTGACTTAATTTAGACAGGTTGCATGGTTTGGGTTGCTGAGGCCGGAGTCTGAATCAGGTCTGGCCTGCCTGCCTTGTCGCTGCGGGGAGTGTCGGGTGGGAGGTCTGGCTGAAACTAGGCTTGGGTACATCGTTGATCTTGACTCATGCAACCTTGCCTTAGAATAAGGGCAGAGCTGGGGGTTAATAGTCATAAATAAAAAGAGTCTTATGGTGATCAGAGACGTTGGGTTGCTGTCTTCTTGACGCTCGTGGGGTTGGGTTGCCATGATCATGTATCCCTTGGCTGTGTTTCCTTCCAGTTCTCCTCTTTCTAGATTTCTAAGCTATGCGCTATAGCTAATGCTGCCGGTGGGTCTCATGCTACACTTGGCATCAGTGATTGACATGGCATCAGTGATGTTAATAGACACTGTGCTCTTAATCATACTATACATTTCTTGTTTTCTCTCGAGCTGTGTTCCGGCAGTTCCGGGCCCCACACATGATGTAAATCTGATGGAGCTCCACTGTGCATTAATCAACTTTATTAGGACCATGAATCCATGACTTTAGTTTCGCTCTTAGATTATTCATCATACCGTCGGGACACTTAATGTCGATGTGCATACTTAACATCATATTATTCGAAACTTTGACTCCATGACTTTAGTTCGCTTCTTAGATTTATAGCATACCCGGCCACTATGTCGATGTGCATTTACTTCACATTCTATTCGAACTTGAACTGCATGACTTTAGTTCGCTCTTAGATTTATCATAGCGCCGCCCAAGGAGGTTGGGTCCCTTTTGAGTCTTGGTCCTCCCAAGGTTTCTTCCTAGAACTAGGGAGTTTTTCCTTGCCACTGTCGCCCTAGGCTCGCTCAATTTGGGATTGGACGTAGTTATTAGGAGATAATCTAAACTTGTAAAGTTGCTTTGAGACAATGCTCCATTGTAAAAAGCGCTATATAAATAAATCTGACTTGACTTGACTTGACTTGACTTGATTGTCATCCCTTTGATTGAAAACACCTGACTCTAATCTTACCTTCAAATTAACTGCTAATCCTAGAGGTTCACATACTTTTGCCACTCATTAATATGTAATATTGGATAATTTTCCTCATTAAATAAATGAGCACGTATAATATTTTTGTTTCATTTGTTTAACTGGGTTCTTTTTGTCTACTTTTAGGAAGATCTGATGATGTTTTAGGTCATATTTATGCAGAAACAGAAAATTCTAAAAAGACTTCACAAACTTTCAAGCACCACTGTAATTATGCACTTTTTTACATTCCTCCTTAAAAACAAACAAATGTTTGGCGTATGTGTTCAGTTCAGGTCTCAGATTCAGAGTCCAGTACAGCTGTGTTCAAATAGCTAAAGGTAATCCTTGAATCATTTCATCATTTTGGGAAGGAGGCTGGCAAGATGTCTGTTCACCCATGTCTCGACGGTCAATCTGGCATAATGACGACTTTTGTTAATGAAGGCCTTTTTTAAATTCCCCACCTCAACCGCTTTCCATCCCAACAAGTGTGGAAAATCACAAATCAATCTACACAGAAAAAAAACAAGGATGTGACTTAATATTTATACTCATTTAGTCTGGAATAAAGTATCACAAAGCCTTGACTTACTTCTAGAAATAAAATTATTAAGACCAAAATAATGTATATCTATTTGTAATAACTTTGCATTTTAGAATTTTTTTGAAAATAAAAAAAATTGATGTACAGTACTATGCTAAAGTATTATTCAGGTGTGAAAAAAAATGCTGCAAATTAAGAACGGTTTCACAATTGAATTGTTAATAGTTTATTTGTGTCAATTAACAAAATGCGAAGTGAATGAACAAGAGAAATCTAAAGCAAATTTCGATTGGATTAAGGTCAGGACTTTGACTTGGCCATTCCAAAACATTAACTTTATTCTTCTTTAACCATTCTTTGGTAAAACATCTTGTGTGCTTAGGGTTGTTGTTTTGCTGCATGACCCACCTTCTCATGAGATTAAGTTCATGGGCAGATGTCCTGACATCTTCCTTTAGAATTCTTTGATTTAATTTAGAATTCATTGTTCCATCAATGATGGCAAGCCGTCCTGGTCCAGATGCAGCAAAACAGGCCCAAACCATGATACTACCACTACCATGTTTCACAGACGGGATAAGGTTCTTATGCTGGAATGCAGTGTTTTCCTTTCTCAAAACATAACTCTTTTCTTTTAAACCAAAAAGTTCTATTTTGGTCTCATCCATCCACAAAACATTCTTCCAATAGCCTTCTGGCTTGTCCACATGATCTTTAGCAAACTGCAGAAGAGCAGCAATGTTCCTTTTGGACACCACTGGCTTTCTTATTGCATCCCTGCCATGCACACCATTGTTGCTCTTCTGATGGTGGACTCATCAACATTAACATTAGCCAATGTGAGAGAGAGCTTCAGTTGCTTAGAAGCTACCCTACAGTTGTTTGTGTCCTCCAACTATTACTTGCCATGCTCTTGGAGTGATGTTTGTTGGTTGACCACTCCTGTGGAGAGTAACGATGGTCTTGACTTTCCTCCATTTGTACACAATCTGTTTGACTGTGGATTGGTGGAGTCCAAACTCTTTAGAGATGATTTTGTAACCTTTTCCAGCCTGATAAGCATCAACAACTTTTTCTGAGGTCATCAGAAATCTCCTTTGTTCACGCCATGATACACTTCCATGAACGTGTTGTGAAGAGAAAACTTTGATAGATCCCTGTTCTTTAAATAAAACAGGGTGCCCACTCACACCTGTCATCCTATTGATTGCTGACTCTAACAGTTTACTATAATTTCACCTTCAAATTAACTGCTAATCCACGAGGCTCACATACTTTTGCCACTCACTAATATGTAATATTGGATCATTTACCTCAATAAATAAATGACCAAGTATAATATTTTTGTCTGATTTGTTTAACTGGGTTTTCTTTATCTTTGTTTAGGACTTGTGTGAAAATATGATGATGTTTTAGGCCATATTTATGCAGAATCAAGAAAAGAAAGGGTTCACAAAATTTCAAGCACCACTCTAAATCTTTTTTGTGAAGATCTATATCTATTTTCTTTCAAGGCTTATGAATTATAATGGAGAAGAAGGAGTAAATTTGTAGCAACTATCACATCAGCTCTCAGATATGGGCATCACAGACGCTCAAAGTGCAATAATTATCATGTAGGAATTACAGCAGGAACTAATGGATCCAACCAAATTAGAGGGCTCTTCAAGTCAGCAGTAGCTAAATGTGTGCTGTGTATTGTCTTCCAAGGACTGAGTCACAGAAAGGCAGGATGGAGAGGGTCTCCTCCAAAGCGAAAATGGCACATCAATAATTGGCATATTAACCATAGGGACCCTGTCTGATCTCCTCTGGGTGGACGTCAGTTGACATTCTGAGCAAGTTTTACAGAACCTCAACACATCAGTGTATTGCCCTGGCCAATAAAATCTGCTATGCGGCTGAATGTCTTTGCCAGGCCAAAATGGCCAGCCCAGGGCTCTGAGTGCACTATTATAAGAACGTTATCTCTCAAGCATGTGGGGAGTACGAGCTGTTCCCCCTTATCCGAGACTCTGTACAGCCTATCTTGTCGTACTTCAAAATGGCAACCTCCATCGCTGTAGCCGCCACCCACTGTGACTTTATCAAAAAGTGGTTTTAGTGATTCGTCTGATTTTTGCAGCCGTTCTATATCAACTGGTAAGCCAAAGCCAACAGCTTCGGGTGACTGTAGTTTTTCAATAAGTTTGGTCCCTCTCACCTTGTCTTGCCGTCGCTCTGCTTTTGACTTTTTCTGCCTAGGCTCAGCATATGGCAGTTCACCAAGCAATTTAAATGTATCGCTAGCCTCACTTTTAGCGCACTGCCTTGTTGATACAAAAACCTCAGCTTTATTCTGTCAGTCATTGCTCAACAGATCCACCAAGATCGGGATATCCCTACCTAGTATCACAGGATAGGGAGCCCCTTGGAGTACACCAACCTCAAGCCGGTAAGCCTGTCCCTTAATTACTATATTTATGTCAGTAGTGGGGTAAATCTGTTCATTACCATGAATGCATTTAACTTTTAGTTTGCCTGTATAAGCATATTGTAGATGGTCAAGGCATGCTTGGGTAACCAAAGTTTGACTAGCTCCTGTATCTACCAGTGCCCTGTGTGATTTCCCATGTATTTTGACCATAATTGTTGTTTCAGTGTTATTGTCTAGTGCGCTAAAGGTAGCTTCTTTACCGGGAATGTAACAGAGTCGGTTGGTGCTAGGAGGTAGATATGAGCATTCACTAACTCTATGACCTAATTGGTTGCAGCTAAAACATCTCAACTTAGACTTTTCTGCAGCGGCTGCGATAGTGGCCTTACGCCATTGAGCTTTAAAAGCAGGCGTATGCTGTTCCCAACCCACGCACTAGTCATGCTTGTCAGACTTACTAGTTTGCCTGCTGGAATCTTGTCTGGCGAGTCAAAGCTGACCTTCTGCTTGTCTGGCTGTGACGAAGGCCTCAGCCATGTCGACCGCTTGCTCCGCAGAAGCTGGACTCCGCTCCATAATCCAGCTTCTTAAGACGGGCTGAAGAACGCTAAGGAACTACTCGGTGACGATGGTATGTCCAATCTCCTCCTTCATCTTCTCACTCGTAGAGACTCATGAGCCGTGTATACAGCTCATTCATTTTGACAGGCAGTGTCTTCCGAAAGCGCAGTCTATAAGTTTCTGGGTTGATTTCGTACTTCCTCAGGATCGCCGCTTTAACTTTTTCAAGTCACTTATATCGTTAGCGCTCATAGCAACATAGGCGGCCCGTGCTTTCCCTTCCAGCAGTGGAACTAAATGGAAGGCCCAGTCACCTTTAGGCCATCTAGCAGCCAGCGCCAACCATTCGAACGTTATAAAATAATGCTCTGGATTGTCCGTATACTTAAGTTGCGGGAGCCGTGGCCATGCCATCGGCGTCATCAATGTCTGCACTCCCTCCTGTTCCTGCGGAAGCTCAGTCTGCTGCACCGGCTTGAATATTCTTGACTGTGCCGCTGTTGCTGTAGCAAGAGTTGTAGCCGAATACACGTCAGTGTCACACTGTACTGCCCTTTGCCCTCGGTGAACTTCCTCCTTCAAGAGTCCAAATTGATGCTGTAGCGAGCGACACCTCTGGTCCTGCCTTGACACCTCCCACCGTAGAACGTCATCTTTCTGTTGCTGTAGATCAATGAAGTTTTGAAGCATTTGACGTAGGCCGGACATGTCCGCTATCGATGACGATGGATTCTGCGGCGAAGACGATTCGCATACTTCGCTTTCATCACTGCTGCTTACTTGTGTAGGTTGGGCGATTGGGGGTTTCTTGGGGGCCATCGCTTTCTCGTCATAAGGCCCGTTTCAGATGTCCCTCGAGGCTTGGTTCTCAGACCGCTGCCACCAATTGTAATGGAGTAAACCCCATGAGTAGCGTCGGGCGACCGGTCAAGGACATCGGAATGACATTCAAGGCACCAATGTCGTCTTATTTTCTTCCAATACTTTTATTTACACACCAACAGTTATGACATTTTATGAATCTGCAGACGTCGCGTATTGATGCGACAAAATAAACAATATTTGTGCTAATACACAATGCTATCTTCTAGCTCATTACCACCGATGACTACAAAGTCAGATAGCCGGTTTGCCCACATCCTAGTATTACCTGAGTGCTGCTTTTTATACCTATAGCCCCTCCTACTGGCTAAACTAAAATACACACAGGTACATCAAGAGCACAAGTTACATTCAAGGTTCACATTAATGCATGTTCCTTGCACGTTACACACACATAACCTTTATCTACGTCCTGCCGCAAACATTGACGGTACAAACAATGCACCAAACATTAATAATGCACACCATACCCAATTCAGCAGTACTCTTCTCCCCCTCTCCTTTACAGAGGATGGATTGTCCCAGGTAAGTAAAGTTCTGGTCCTTACAGCCTCTATTTTCTTAGGCCTTCATAATCTCAAGACCAAACATAAGGTAAGTATGTCCTCACTATTGGGTGATGGGTAAGGGTGGCTTACGTCATCACACATGGTCTGTGCATCGCTATGAATATTTAATCTTACAATATATTGACATTATATACTGCTATCCAAACAACTCTTCCAAAGTCATGGAGCCACAGGCATTATCCAGACTCCTTAACTGCCTCATTATTGGCAGTGATAAAACGCCTAATCATCTCTCAATTAGACCTATCTCCAAGAATTACCAGCATCTTCTTGTGATATGTAAAGAAAAGTGTGTGTGTGTGTGTGTGTGTGTGTGTGAGTGAGAGAGTGTGAGTGAGTGTGTGTGTGTGTGTGTGTGTGTGTGTGTGTGTGTGTTCCGCTGCTTCCAGTATGAATAGAGACATTGCCTAGTGTGGTCACGTTAGTAAATAAGTAAGAGGATGCACGAGGCAGACAGAACTTTTAAACCCAGTCAAGATAGACGCCATACCCATTAGAGGACATGCATTAACAATATGAGTGACAGAAATGCAAAGTTTTTTCCCTTCTTCTAATTCTTCTTCTTTAATGGAAGTGGAATGTAAAGGGATAAGAGTAGTATTTTGATAGAAGGCACTGCTCTCATGTGTCCTGCAATATTGTGTATAATCTTATGACAAGGTTAGTTAGGGTCTGACCATCCAGAACCTGGTAGCCATGCTCAAAGCTGTGAGGCAACAGTGCTAACCACTGCACCACCATGTGCTAACCCCATGTGCAAATCATATGTCTTATTTCTGTAATGCAAATACATTTTGTCTGTCGTGCAGTGGCCTTCACAAAAATATGCATATATCTTTATGTAATACTGATGCAATATATGAACAAGTACAGCATGTGTGGTGTCACACTTTCTGTCTATGTAAAGTTTGGCATGGCCCCCTTATGTCGACATTTTTTTTTCTAAAACAATCCAGTAGGTGGCTTGGCAATACTGAAATTATAATGATAATTTTGTTTAAGTACTGTATATCAGACAGCTATACAAAATGTCTTCATGGGCAAACAAGAACAAAATAGAAATCATCTTCTGATTTATGTTAACAAATCATTAGGCTATCTTCATGAAAAGTTGGCAACTGATCCATCACTAGATTAATGACATAGCAATGGACCCATTAATTTTATTTCTGCTATCAATCATTCTCCATCTTTCTAATGCCTTTTATAGTATTTCCTAATTCTCCCTTCTTTACTTTATTATGTGTTATTGTGTGCATATGAAAAGATAAAAATAGACAATTATATCTGGTGCAGTGACAGTCAGCCTGTAGCTTATTTTGAAGGACCTCAGACTACTGATTGTAGCTTGTGGTTTTCTGCCTGTGTCTTTTCTCCTCTCTCTCATTCTCTCTCTCAACCCAGTCACTACCACAGCTAAAGTTTTTACATTTGGTATTCAGAGTTGCCCTCATGTAACACTTGCACACTTTTCTCCACAGGCTCTTTGTCATAGACCATAACTACAGATTAATGATTTATGAATGAGGGAAGTAATGGAGCAAGCTACTTCTCTTTCTGTAATCGAATGGGGCCATTCTGACGAGCATGGGCTGTTACCGCATACACTGCTGATCAAAGAAAGAGCAGGTCTCTGAAAGGTGGGGGATGCACTGGAGAAAATAGATAGCATGGCCCATCATCAAGGTTCTTGCAGCGTGTTTCAGTAGCATACCTTTAAAAAAAGGAGGTGCAAAATGCTCTCTCTTAAGCTGGTCTCCAGCTCATCAGTTCTCTCCCAGATATTTTTTTTTCCAAAAGGGCTTCAAAGTTGTGCTCCCTTTTATTGTATATATTACAGTCAAAGCAGTGAAACAGCAATCATATCACCAAGAATTGTATATTGATCCTGTCACGTAGTTTAAGTAGGTCTGTGATCACAAATACAATGAATTATGGCTCAATTAAACTACTTTAAGTGCACATGAGTGTTACCATAACAATATGAAAAGACAACACAAAAGTCTATGTATTCTTTCCAGAGACACATCCAGTTAAAGAAGGGAAAATAATCTCTCATTTTCTAGGTAGGGACAGGTCAGAGATATGAACTATAGCTTTACTCATGAAGAAGTGAATATTTTTTTCTTCAGGTTTGTCCTTTCTCCAGTGTTTTGGACAATATTATGTTGAGTATTTGACTTTAAACACTCTAGGCTGGAAGCAGAAGCTTCCCGGTGTAGCGTGATAGCCGTACCCCCCCCCCCCCTTCCCCTTTTCACAAGCCCTAAACTTTTACAACACTTCAGAATTCAAAGGCCATCTGGACCGGATCTTGCAGGCTCAAGCAACAACGGTTGATTCTTTCTACACGCGTTCCAAAAAAGGTCTGTTTAACAGACCTGTAACCCCAGACATCTCGACGGCAATAAAGTGGAGTCCATGTATGCATTTAAAAGGGGGACTCACCTTTCATCCTTCAAGACTGATTGTGGCAGAAGATAAACGCTAAACAGAACACAAACAAAAGGTAAAGATAAACGGTTTCCTGACCCCCCTACAACAATTGAACTTTTCAC
>JAJAGP010002699.1:0-102111 GCA_025084515.1 Ancistrus triradiatus | reverse complement strand
AGAGGAGCCATGGTGTCAGGCTTCACAAATGTGAACATCTTGAACACAAAGCGCCTGTAATGGCTAGGGTATTGAACACCAGACGACCCATCCACTGGAACCAGTCTGGTCAGGTAGTGGTCATCCTGGTATGGACACCTTGGGAAGAACACCTTGAACAGTTACTGGTCTGTAACAGACACTGGACTGCACAGTGATGGACCTGTAGAGACCTTACCCATTCACCAGAAGGTCCCACTGAGGAAGGCTGGATGGGTTCGGGGTAGATGTCGCCCAGCAGCGGCCCAGTACCAGGACGATATTTGGATCCGTCCTCTCCAAGATGCTCACCTCCACATACACAGGCTCCCTCAGAACCTTAGTCACAGGGTAGTCAGCCTGACTGTAGTATGAGGTGTAGGCAGCTTGTTCTGTTGAACCACAAGATCACAACATTTTTGTAACCACAAACAAGACAAGGTTAGCATTAAAGGACCTAGAAGTTCCTCACCTTGCACACAGCCCTTTGTGACACACTGGCCATTTGCTAGCCTTAGCTCTACTCTGAGTGGTCCAGAAGCAACTACAGGCAGAGGATCAGCATGGGCGTAAGGTTCAACTGCTAGGGCCGCATAGATCGACCCAGAATACCAACACTGGAAGAAGAGCCTTAGAAAAGACAAAGTGGGTCAGTGAAAACCTTATAGAAACAACTGCAATGTGTTGTAGTTCCCTTACTCATAGTAGCTGTCTCTTGTAATGGAACCAAGTGGTCCTACACCAACTTCATAGGAAGAAAACATCCTGTTCTCATAGACCACATAACCATCTTGTACCTGGAGAGCCAACAAAACCACCAAGTTAAGTAATGGCTCACTTCACACACTCCAAACTGAAGAACAAGTACCTACAGTCATGCTGGTTCCACAAGCAGTTACAGAAAACTGGTAGATAGCAAAGGCTGTACTGTAATCAACAGGAGCACAAGGACCATCACTTCCTCCAACCAGGCTGATTGAATCCAGGTCCAATCTGGGCAGAGTAGCATCCCTGGCCACCACCAATATAAACTGGCCATCTCTGGTACACTGGACAGTCACTGGTAACACAAAGAAGCAACACTCCATTGAACAAAAAGTAAAGTGGAACCTGTAGAAAACTCAAAAGCAAACCTTACCCATTTTTCCATAGTAGCACTGCTGCCCATCAAAGCAGCAGTTCAGAGCCTCACAGCGAGAAGAATTTGCTCCAGGTTCACCACAAGGAATCCTCTCAACATCTTGTACCTCACACTTCTGAGCAGGATCAAACACAAGAGGCACAAAGCTTGGAGGTAGGTTTGATACAGGAGGCTGAGAAGCATCAGATGGTTTCTTTAATGCACTCAGACTCCAAGGAGATGCAGCAGTATTAGTTGCACAGTAGAAAACCATAAAAAGCCCAAGAAGGGCACCAGTTAGCAAAGCAGCTACCATCCCTCTCAACCAATAAACACCAACAGCTACCTGTGATGGTAGTGAGGTGTTGCAGTGTCTCTTTTATCCTAATGGTGACTGGCTCCGCCTCCTGCTAAATTAGCCATTAATAATGCTCCAGCCCTGTGTGATTGAGCACTGCCAGCACGGTTGGCCAAGAAGCTCTTCTAGTTTAGCACAGTTATGCTGCTCATACCGATGTACTTCGATAACACAGGCACGCGCAAATGTTAGGATTGGGTTAATAAAACTTTACAAGAACCAAAGACCAGTACACATGCAGGAAATAATTAGTTTATCATTTATTTTTTCCTGTTATTGGCTTTAAAATGTATGCCTTTTTGTGGATTATTTCTATCTACTACTACAAATTAAAGCATTATTTTTATAATCACTTCATATATAGGTTTACAAAGTGCTTCACAACCATCAAAAAGATACAAGTATATATAGTGTTATACATGGGAAAGAGATTAAAACAAAAATAATATACAAGTGAAAACAATAACATAATTATCAAGTAAAAAGTGATAATGCAAAGGCTGCAATAAAAATAAAATAGATCCACTAATAAAATGTAAATGGTTTCATTAACAGCAGCAGACAATCCCAAAGGAAAAAAGTATTTCTTAAGATCGTCTTTTCTATGTCTCAGTAGAAATAGATAAGATCTTAATTTTGTCTCAACAAAGGCTTACCTATTTCTCATTTATTTCTCCTAAACCCCCCTTAGGAGAAACAAGGAGAAACAGATGAGAAATAATTTGTAAGACATTGGAGAGACAAAGGAGAAAAAGATGAGATCTCACTCTAGACTCATTTACTGCTGAATTATGTCTTATATGTTTCTTATTTATGTCTTATATGAACCTTTAAGGAGAATAAGCTTCTATTCAGACATAAAAGAGATCAAAGAAAGAAACACAAAACACCACTGAGATCTTATTCATTTCTTATCCATGTCTAGCTGAAAGCTGCATTACTAACACCTGGAGAAACTCCTAAGACATACAGATGCAGTTGGTTCAAAGCTTTTATTGTATAAAAAGAATTAGTGCAACTGAATTGTACACATTATAACAGGAGTTATTCAACAGTGTAAACACAACAAATGCATACACACATAAAAAGCAATGTTACATAATGTACAAAACAATATTTACCCCCGTAGTAAATAGTACGAACTAAATGAAGTACACATAGTAAATAGAAACACTGCATAACAATGTGAACACTAAGAGACAACGGTTCTTAGAGTGGAACCCACTGAATTATCAGTTCATCATGAATTGCTGAGATTATTTAAATGGTCAGTCACAGGGGTTTGGTATAAATCCTGCCATTCTATAAAAGTTTAGAGTCCAAAATGTGGATTTTGATAAACTAGATGCCTACCTCTAAAGCTCCCTCAACAGAAATTAAGTCTAAAATGTATTGGTAATCATTTTTATATTCTGCTCATGGAGGAAGAATATTTAAATAATTAATTAAAACTTTTTTTTTCTCCTTAATTACATGTGTTTCCTTAACGATAACCATTACATATTAAAAACTCAAATACACTCGTCCATCACTGGTTATATTTGGATAAAATGGTTTATATTTGTTTTGGAGTCCACTGCTGATAACTTTTATTTTATTTATCCAAAACCATCAATTAATCCAACCGTGTCTGAGTTTTTAAATACGTAATGTTTTACTGATGGTAACACAGAGGAAATTTTGGAATAGTTCTCCATTGTCGACTAATTGTGCCGAATAACTCCCTGCATGTTCCCCTCTGCCTTAAAATACAGTTTAAAACCAAAACTTTTAAACACCAACTACCACATAAAACACAATGTGTCCGACATCATACATCCGGCAGCACATGTGTGTGTCAACACATCATCAGCACATCTAAAACATCATCAGCTTTCCCACAAGGCCTCAAAGTATATACAGAGAACCCAGTTAAACAACTGAGACAAAAATATATACTTGGGTCATTATTTATTGAGGAAAAATGATCCAATATTACTATTATGAGTGGCAAAAGTATGTGGAACCTCTAGGATTCGCAGTTTTATTGGAAGGTGAAATTAGTCCGTGTTTTCAGTCAATGGGATGCCAATCAGGTGTGAGTGGGCCCCCTGTTTTTATTTAAGAACAGGAGCTATCATCTGCTCTTTCACAACACATGTTGGTGTAAAGTGTATCATGGCACGAACAAAGGAGATTTTATGAGGACCTCAGAAAAGAGCTTTTGATGCCATCAGTGCTGGAAGAAGTTACAAAACCATCTCTAAAGAGTTTGGAACTCCACCCATCGACAGTCAGAAGAATTCGACAAATTGAGGAAATTCAAGACGCATTGTTACCCTCCCCAGTAGTGGTCCCCAACAAAGATCACTCCAAGAGCAAGTGTGTAATAGTTGGTGAGTCCACAAAATACCCCAAAGAAACTCTAAGCAACTGAAGGCCTCTCTCACATTGGCTACTGTTAATGTTTCATGAGTCCGACCATCAAAGAACACTGACCAACAATGGTGTGCATGGCAAGTGCCTGAAAGGAGAAGCCACTGCTCTTCCAAAAAGAACATTGCTGCTCGTCTGCAGTTTGGGCTAAAGAATCACGTGGACGAGCGAAGGCCATTGGAAGAATGTTTTTGTGATGGATGAGGACCAAACAAGAACTGTTTGGTTTAAAAAAGAAAAGTGTTTGGAGAAAGGAGAACACTGCATTCCAGCATAAGAACTTATCCCATCTGTGAAAAATGGTGGTGGTAGTATCACGGTTTGGGCCTGTTTTGCTGCTCTGTGTAGGACAGCTTGGCATCATTGATGGAAAAAAAAAAAAAACACAATGAATTCTGAATTCTTCAGAATATATCTAAGGAAAAATGTCAGGACATCTGTCCATGAACTGAATCTCCAGAGAAGGTGGGTCCTGTAGCAAACAAATGACCCTAAGCACACAAGTCGTTCTACAAAGAATGGTCCCGGACCTTTAATCCAATGGAAATGTTGGGAAGGACCTAAGTGAGCAGCTAATGTAGTAAACCCACCACATCCCAAGTGAGCTGTTCTGAGAGTTACTGAAAGGTTAACTGAAAAGCAAAAGGCTCACATGTACTTTTTGCCCACTCACTAATGTAATATTGGATCATTTTCCTCAATAATAAATGACCAATAAATAATAGTTTTGTCTCGTTTAACTGGGTTCTCCTGTATCTACTTTTAGGACTTTTGAACATCTGATGATGGTTTTTAGTTCATATTTAGGCAGAAATATAGACAATTCTAAGATTTTCACCAACTTTCAAGCACCATTGGTAATTATTCCAAATTTTTTTTTTTTTACGTTTCCCCTTAAAAACAAACAAATGTCTGTTGTGTGTTTCAGTTCATGTCTCAGATTCAGAGTTCCCAGTACAGCTGGTTCAAACAGCCATAAAGTTAACCTGGAGTCATTCAATCATTTTTGGGAAGAGGCTGGCAAGCTCTGTTCACGCTGTGTCCCGACGGTCAGTCTGGTGTGGATGACCGACTTTTGTTAATGAAAAGCCTTTTGCAAATTCCCCCCCTCAACTAATCCGCTTCCACCGACATGGTGGACAATCACAAAACAATCTACACAAAAAACGGATGTGATTTAATATTTAGACTCATTTAGTCGGAAGTATCACACAAACCTCGACTCACTTCCTAGAAATAAAACCAATTCAACTAAATAATGTAATAGCTTATTTGTAATAGTAAATAACTTTGTCATTTTAGAAATTTTTTTGAAAATAAAACAACTGATGTACAGTCACTATCCTAAAGTATTAGCATGAGGTGTGAAAATAAATGCTACAAAGTAAGAAACGGTCCTTATTACAATAGAAACAGTATTAGTTCATTTGTGTCATTAAATGCAAAGTGAATGACCAAGAGAAATCTGAATCATCAAACCAATACTCCGGGGTGGACCATCCTATGCTTCAAAACACAATCAATTCTTCTTGGTATCTCTCTCACCTCACAGTCTGGGGACTTTGGTAGGATTATAGTCAGGTGTAATGATAACCAATTACACAAACCGGTGACAATTATCATTTTGCAACACAGCCATATGAAAAAGAAGCAGATGTGTAGGCAGATCTGCATCAGCAAGTCTGTTCCAGTAAAGGATTTCAAATTAGATCTGGAGGTTAAAGCCTCAGTTTGAAAAAGTAACGAAGAAATGGGCAAAGGACCGTAGTGCAGTGGTTCAGTCACCTCACTGCTTACTCTTCCCATACAAACTCTGGAAGATTCCAGCATGCCATCAGCAAAGAAGTGGCAGAAACCAATGGGGCAAAGCACTGACACACCCATTGATGTTTCTGAGAAGTCTGGTACGAAGTGGTCTTCATGTAAGAATTGTGGCTACAGCGAATATCACCACGAACTATCTTCAGTGTAAAGAAGAACAAGGAGTCCCTGGGAGTGAGGATAAATGGACAGCATCGGACTCTGACCTCAACATCATCGAGTCTGTCGGGATTTACACAAAGGACCGACGGATCTGAGCAAGCCCTCAATCCACAGACAGTCTGTGGTAGTTCTCAGGATGTCTTGGAACAACCTCCTTTCCAGTTTCCTTCAGAAACCTGAAGACAAAAGGGTGTTACACCAAATACTGATTTGATTTAATTTTCTTTTTTTTGTTCATTCACTTTTGCATGTGTTAACTGATACTGCCAAAAAGAAACACTAACACTCCATGTTTGAAGCACTTATTTCTGCAGCCTTTTTTTCCACACCTGTGTAAAACCTTAGCACAGTACAGACTATGGTGCAAACATCCAATAAAGGTCATATTAATCATAATAATGGAATTGATGTTTATGTAATGTAATCAAGTCATGCTCACAAAACATAAAAACAAAATGCAAAGGAAAATGTTTTTGTGCAAATCCTTTCCAAACAGGACAAAAGAAGCATTGCAGTGAAAGTGCAGAAAAACTTAAAGCTCATTCACCGTTATTCCTATAGACTTTAATGAAGAAAAAAAACTACGTTGATTTATCACGGTGTTTTTAGTCATGATAGACTAGCTAATAATACACACCTAAAAGGCTGCAGATAGCTAGGTCCCCAATTCGCATGCTAAAGTTACCCTGCAAAAATAATAATAAAAACACAAAAGGAGCATACGTGCTAACCTTCATTACGGTAAAAATAATATATTGTTAAATGTAACGTAACATTAGCGGACTTATCTTTTCTCTTTTGGAGCGGCTCTACAATCCAAGTTATTGGCAAAGCAACTCTGACTACATATTCTAACAAGAAACTAGCATCAGCATTCGGTCTGAAAACTACAATATGTTGTTTATTATCACAACAACGAATTAAAAATGTTAATAACATAATAACTTCAAACATACGTCCAAACTACGATAACAGCAGCGGCCAGAGGAGAATGTCGACCTCTGCCGCATGTAACTCACTCTGTGACTCAGCACCGGACCGTTGCTTAAGCTCGCGCGCGCTGGCGTTCCAAAACGCGCGCGAACTTCTAAGATTACCGAAAGTTAAGTCCTTTATATCGTAAACATGTCCTGTTTTAAAACACTGTTTACCAATCCAGTTTTTAGAGAGTCGATTATATGAGTATTTAATTACCAAGAAGTAAGACAACCGCTTTCCCTTACAAGCCGCATCACTAATCCGCCATGTTTGTTCCCACAGTTATGCCTAATGAGCCGTGTTCTGACCAATAGCCGAACGATGTCGTTGCGTCAGTACGCTACGTGCTGTCTTTAGGTTTAAAGGTTGCAGTTGTGGACTTTAACATTTTAAGAAGCCGTTGTGAACTATTCTTCACAGTTTTTGACTATAAATTAGAATAATTGTATTTATTAAAAATTGATACACATATCGAACAAATATTGTGACAGACAAGCTATCCGCAAGACAAATAAGCAGGTAATAAGCAATAATAATAATTCCCCAACTGCACACTGATACTGTGTATCCTACTCTTACTCATCAGTCCTCATACGCTGAATTATTAATATACCGGTGACAGTTTAAATATAAGATCATACATTTATACCTACAAACATATCACAGGACAGTGAGAAGAAAAAAAATCATAATGTACATTTTGCTAAAAATTGCCTTTGAGAGAGTGCAAGTTGCTTTTTTAATTACATTATAGGGCCACTAACTACAAAATTCCACTCATTATTTGAGAAGACTAGATTAAAGGTGGCCTAATTTTTTCGGTTTGCAGCTTAATCTGGTGCTCTTTTTATAGATTGATCCATTGTGTTAGGTAGTTTTTTTTAATCTTTCCAATTTAGTAGTTTTGTGTTGTTGTTGTTGTTGCTGCTATACTTAACAATATAAGTAATGGAATAGTTCTTTTTCGTTAGTGATTGTACCACTGAGAGGGTTTCCTAACTATACATCCGGAGGTGCCAAGGAATGTTCTCCCCAGACACAGAGAATCATTTTGAAGTTGTACTTTTCCCACAAATTTGTGGCCTAGTCCCGCAGCCAGACGATTGAAAACAGTCGTCAGTTGTGTGGGTTTACGCACTGTGGTACATATACTTGAAAATTACTATCCCATTTGACATTTGTATTGAATGTTGTGTCCTATGAATGATGTTTTATTGTATTCCTTGAATTATTTTGTTGGTTTAATATTCGAATTATTTTTGTCTTGATGAGTGAATGTATAAATCACCATCCTTGGCCTGGTTTGTGGTTTTTTGTATGTCACTAAAATTAAACTAATTGAGGCATGATCAGAGCTTAATGTTTGGGAATGGATTGTAGATTTCATATATGCAGTATAATGAGTTGCTTGTTTGTGGAATAAGTCAAATGCGGAGAATGAGTGATGATTTGAGAGTATCACGCATTGGTATAATTTTTAATTCTATTTTTTTAATTAAGTCCCATCATACTGTCATGGAACACACGACAGTTTAATAATTTACATTCTTGAACGTTTTTGTAATATAACTTAGACACAGGCATGAAGAGTTCAACAGAATAGAATTGGCTCCTGATAGAACGGCAGCAAATATTTGAAATTGGTAAATTTAGTTTTTTTTTTTGTTTTTCTTTGGATACTTTTTTGTTGCCTTATCTCACCTGTAGTAAGAGAAGTTGTGCAGAAAATAAACTTGTGTATTAACAATACACATATGGAGATTTGAATTGTGATTTTATTTAGAATTACTTTCCTCAAATAAATGGATTTGAGTATCAGTAATGACAATACGTTTATCAGGTATATTCAGAAAATTGGGAATTCGCTGTTCTTATTGGGTTTCTTGTATGAGTCACAATAAGGGAACCTTGGACTTGTTGAAAGACCAAAAAAGCCAATTAAGGAAGATTCCCTCAAATGTTTCTTATGTTTTGCATGATGAGACAAATCTGAGATGAGACAAACTTAAGACGAATTTAAGAAACAGGAGAAATAAGCTTAAATCTCACATTGATCTCAAACACGTCTTAATTATGTCTAGGAGAAGTAAATGAGACAAACTTAGGATCTCATTTAGAGAATTTCTTTCCTCTGGGATATCAACATTTTTTAAAAAGCTGTCAGTCTGTAAGTGAATTCAGGTGTGTCCTGTGAATTGAAAAATGCTAATTTAAGTGTTAAGAGAGCATGTGTTTTACAATTAAATATTAAGATAAAGGGGGCTGTGACATTCAAAAACTGAAACAACCTTAAAGTCAATTCTAAAGAACACATACAGTCAAGCGTAAAGACAAGACACTGGCTGCACAACTTTATAAACATATGAAACAATCACCATAAACCTTTCTAAGCACATTTTGTACATATAACCTATTTTTGTGGTTTTCCATCACGTTAACACTGCAAAGAAACAAATGCTGGGTTTGATCAGTTCAAGTAGGGCTGGATATGTCCTCAGTGTAGATGCTTCGATAATGTTTTAGTCTTCCGTGGGAATTTGTTAGGTTAGATGTTGGAAGACAGGCTGCTTATCTTTACAGATACTTTTTAATTAATGTGTTCTAGACATCATCCCAAACCTTTAGGTCTGTTCCATCACAATGTCACCCTAAACCCTCCCTCACTGCTGTTAATTTTCCCTCCTCAGTTGTGGCAAATCAGAGGGTGGAATGAGGTGAAGATCACAAGAATTCTGATCTTCAGATTTGCAGTGCCACATTTCAGTTGAACACCACAGCCAAAAAAAAACCAAACAAAAAGCCCAAAATAGGACTGAACTCACACCTGTATTTCAGCAGCAGGAAGCACTTCAAGACGATCACTATTAAGACACCATAATATGAGTCCAAATGTCCTGTAACTGGATGGAGCAGATCTATGTTGACAAGAATCAACTTGAAGACCAACTCTGGCAGATGTTGAACTCTTTGGTCAACTAGCTCAATCCCGATTTGAGCACAGTTCATGACAAGTACATTTGGGTTTAAACCTTGCTGGATGACAGCTAAACTGTAGTACAACGCACAAACCAAATCAAATTCCACCATTTTATTTGGCATAATGTCAAACAAACTTGGGCAATGCACTTCAGAGCCTTTCAGTAATGATCACTTCTCCACTTGATACAATGACTGATGGTTGCTGCAGAGCTGGGCTCCTCTCAACATCTCTCTCTGTTAAAAAAAGTCTCATCAGGCCAAGAAAATCACCAAGAGAACCAAACCAGATCAAGAATTCTACCTACTTTGTCTCTGGCACCTGGTTTCACATGCACTCCAGCCACACTTGGAACCATACATCTTGTACTGCAGTGGATAATACTGAAAGAGAAGCAGCACTAGAAACCAAATCATTCCCCCTACAAAAGCAATGAGGGTTTAATCCTTTACCGTCTCTTGCAGAGGAGCCATGGTGTCAGGCTTCACAAATGTGAACATCTTGAACACAAAGCGCCTGTAATGGCTAGGGTATTGAAGGCCAGACGACCCATCCACTGGAACCAGTCTGGTCAGGTAGTGGTCATCCTGGTATGGACACCTTTGGAAGAACACCTTGGACAGTTACTGGTCTGCAACAGACATTGGACTGCAGTTATGGACCTGTAGAGATCTTACCCATTGACCAGAAGGTCCCACTGAGGAAGGCTGGATGGGTTCGGGATAGAGGTCGCCCAGCAGCGGCCCAGTACCAGGACGATATTTGGATCCGTCCTCTCCAAGATGCTCACCTCCACATACACAGGCTCCCTCAGAACCTTAGTCACAGGGTAGTCAGCCTGACTGTAGTATGAGGTGTAGGCAGCTTGTTCTGTTAGGAAGCACAAGATCACATTTTTGTAACCACAGACAAGACAAGGTTAGCATTGGATGGATCTAGAAGTTCCTCACCTTGCACACAGCCCTTGGTGACACACTGGCCATTTGCTAGCCTTAGTTCTACTCTGAGGGGTCCAGAAGCAAACACAGGCAGAGGATCAGCATGGCTGTAAGGTTCAACTGCTACAGCCGCAAAGACCGACCCAGAATACCAACACTGGAAGAAGAGCCTTGGAAGAGACAAAGCAGGTCAGTGAAAGCCTTAGAGGAGCAACTGCAATGTGTTCTAGTTCTCTTACTCATAGTAGCTGTCTCTTGTAATGGAACCAAGTGGTCCTACACCAACTTCATAAGAAGAAAACATCCTGTTCTCATAGACCACATAACCATCTTGCTCCTGGAGAGCCAATGTAATGCCCAAATGTATTAATGGTTCAATTCACACATCCCAAACTGAAGAACAAGTACCTACAGTCATGCTGGTTCCACAAGCAGTTACAGGAAACTGGTAGATAGCAAAGGCTGTACTGTAATCAACAGGAGCACAGGGGCCATCACTTCCTCCAACCAGGCTGATTGAATCCAGGTCCAGTCTGGGGAGAGTAGCATCCCTGGCCACCACCAATATGAACTGGCCATCTCTGGTACACTGGACAGTCACTGGTAACACAAAGGAGTGTGACAACATTGAGTAAAAGGTCACATGAAAGCTGCACAATCTCAGAAGCAAACAACCCTTACCCATTTTTCCATAGTAGCACTGCTGCCCATCAAAGCAGCAGTTCAGAGCCTCACAGCGAGAAGCATTTGCACCAGGTTCACCACAAGGAATCCTCTCAACATCTTGTACCTCACACTTCTGAGCAGGATCAAACACTTGCTTCTGAGGCACAAAGCTTGGAGGTAGGTTTGATACAGGAGATTGAGAAGCATCAGATGGTTTCTTTAATGCACTCGGAGTCCAAGGAGATGCAGCAGTATTACTTGCACAATACAAAACCACAAAAAGCCCAATAAGGGCACCAATTGACAATGCAGCTACCATCCCTCTCAACCAATAAACACCAACAGCTATCTGTGATGTTAGTGAGGTGTTGCAGTGTCTCTTTTATCCTAATGGTGACTGGCTCCGCCTCCTGCTAAATTATCCATTAATAATGCTCCAGCCCTGTGTGATTGAGCACTATCCGCATGTTTGGCTAAGAAGCTCTTCTAGTTTAGCGCAGCTATGCTGCTCATACCGATGTACTTTGATAACATAGGCAAGCTCAAATGTTAGGATTGGGTTAATAAAACTTTACAAGAACCAAAGATGAGTAGAAATGCAGGAGACATACCTAGTTTATCAGGCTTGTGTTTAATATTTTTCTCCATTATTTGCCTTTCAAATGCATGATGTTTTGTGATTATGGATTATTTCAATCTACTACTATTAATAATAATGAGCATTATTTCTATACCTCGTCAAATATAGTTTTACAAAGTGCTTCACAGCCATCAAATTAATAAAACAATAGTTGATAGTGTTGTACATGAAGAAATTAAAACAAAAACATTAATAGACAAGTGAAAACACAATAACATATTTAACAAGTAAAACATGGTAGTGTAAAGTACAGACTGAAATAACATCAAATTGATCCAGTAATAAAATTAAAGGGTTTAGTTAAAAGCAGCAAAAAATAAATATAGCTCCAACATCCTTTTACAAGTGGTTAAAGAAAGAGTCTGGGAGTGAATTTGGGTGTGTGGTGTGATTTGAAAGATGTTACTTTAAGTGTAGTGTAATGTATTTAACAGTTAAATATTAAGGAAGAGGGGGCTGTGTCATGACATTAAAAAGCTGAAAGAAGAATCTTAATATCAAAGACTCAAGGCACTGGCCAGTCATATATGGAAAAAAAAAAAAAAAAAAAAAAAAAAAAATCACCACAAACTTTTTCAAACGCATTGTTTTATAACCTGTTTTTGGGATTTTCCATCACATTTCCTCCCCTTTATGTGCTAATACAAAATAATTATTTTATTTCTTTTATTTTTTCAGTGTCCTTATTGGAGTACACCCAGAAAACACAAGAAATCTGTATGCAGCATTGAAAAAAACAAAAAGCACCTTCTGTAGGCTACAGTCATTTAATGTGACAGTAATGCTAGTTTTTGCCACCCATTAATTTCAGTGACATTTCACTTACGGTAACAATGAACAACCAATTCAAATGTTTTATACTGGAAACCTCATTTAGCATAGAAAGGTTCGTCTTGGGCTGGTGGTGTTGCTGTCAAGGCACAGCTTTACATACATGAAAGTACAAAAAGGCCTGCTGAGTGTATAGAAGTGAATGCAACTAGGTTCATACAGCAGCAAAAAGTGACCCAAATCTGATTCTCTAGACTGTTCACACTCCTAACCTGATGTACATCAGACCCTCATCTGAACAGTTTACACTCAAACTGACACACAGGAACAAGAGCAAAGCTACACATGATCTCATCATCCAGAGGTAAACAACCAAATGGAGTCAACAGTAACAGGCACTTCAACTGCTAAGATACTTTCAGTTGGTTATTAAAGTACTAAAATATGGATCAGAAAGTGCAGGGTTTGAATCCAACAACAGGACAGTGACATGACCCCAAACCCCTCAACAGAAACCTTCCCTTGCTGCTGTCATTCACCATCTTCACATTTACAGAGAAGACCAAATGTAGGAACATCACACAAATTCTGACCTGGCAGTTGAGTCTCATAGCCACACATTAGATTTGAACACCATGAAGTGGCCAAAATCTGGACTGAAGTCAGAGTCAAGGCATTTGAGCTGTTCACAGCGCCAAAAGGAATTCTCCAAAAATGTTAAGATCATTTAGGGGCCACCTTTGCAGTGTAAACAGTCACACCAGTTTCTGGTGAGAAACACCAGAAGTCGTCACCCTGCCATATATAGCTCAATAGATACAGATTTAGCTCATAACTCAATCCAGAGATGATCACAGTACAGGTCCCAAAACCAACCACATCAGACAAGTCCTTTCAGGTTTAAGCCTTGCCCCATGAGGAGTAAACTATAATAAAAAGCAAAGACTGAATCAAATTCACTAATTTTATTTGGCAGAGCTTCCAACTGAAGTGACGCATTTTAGAACCTTTCAGTAATGATCACTTCTCCACTTGATACAATGACTGATGGTTGAGAGGATCCCAGCTCTGCAGCAACATCTCTCCCTGTTAAAGAAAACCTCATTAGGCCAAGAAATTTACCAAAACAACTGAACCAGATCAAGAACTCTACCTACTTTGTCTCTGGCACCTGGGTTCACATGCACCAGCCACAGTAGGAACACATACAGCTGTACTGCAGTGGATGAAGACCTGAAAGAGAAGCAGCACTAAGCAACCAAGTCATCCACTGTTACAAAAGCAATGAGGTTTAATCCTTTACCGTCTCTTGCAGAGGAGCCATGGTGTCAGGCTTCACAAATGTGAACATCTTGAACACAAAGCGCCTGTAATGGCTAGGGTATTGAAGGCCAGACGACCCATCCACTGGAACCAGTCTGGTCAGGTAGTGGTCATCCTGGTATGGACACCTTGGGAAGAACACCTTGGACAGTTACTGGTCTGTAACAGACACTGGACTGCACAGTGATGGACCTGTAGAGACCTTACCCATTCACCAGAAGGTCCCACTGAGGAAGGCTGGATGGGTTCGGGGTAGAGGTCACCCAGCAGCGGCCCAGTGCCAGGACGATATTTGGATCGGTCCTCTCCAAGATGCTCACCTCTATATACACAGGCTCCCTCAGAACCTTAGTCACAGGGTAGTCAGCCTGACTGTAGTATGAGGTGTAGGCAGCTTGTTCTGTTAAAGCACAAGATTACATTTTTGTAACCACAGACAAGACAAGGTTAGCATTGGATGGATCCAGAAGTTCCTCACCTTGCACACAGCCCTTTGTGACACACTGGCCATTTGCTAGCCTTAGTTCTACCCTGAGGGGTCCAGAAGCAAACACAGGCAGAGGATCAGCATGGGTGTAAGGTTCAACTGCTACAGCCGCAAAGATCGACCCAGAATACCAACACTAGAAGAGCCTTGGAAGAGACAAAGCAGGTCAGTAAAAGCCTTAGAGGAACAACTGCAGTGTGTTCTAGTTCTCTTACTCATAATAGCTGTCTCTTGTAATGGAACCAAGTGGTCCTACACCAACTTCATAAGAAGAAAACATCCTGTTCTCATAGACCACATAACCATCTTGTACCTGGAGAGCCAACAAAACCACCAAGTTTAGTAACGGTTCAATTCACACATTCCAAACTGAAGAACAAGTACCTACAGTCATGCTGGTTCCACAAGCAGTTACAGGAAACTGGTAGATAGCAAAGGCTGTGCTGTAATCAACAGGAGCACAGGGGCCATCACTTCCTCCAACCAGGCTGATTGAATCCAGGTCCAGTCTGGGGAGAGTAGCATCCCTGGCCACCACCAATATGAACTGGCCATCTCTGGTACACTGGACAGTCACTGGTAACACAAACACACATGATTGACACTCCATTTCAAATAAGAGCTGCACAAACTCAAACCTAAACAAGCTTTACCCATTTTTCCATAGTAGCACTGCTGCCCATCAAAGCAGCAGTTCAGAGCCTCACAGCGAGAAGCATTTGCACCAGGTTCACCACAAGGAATCCTCTCAACATCTTGTACCTCACACTTCTGAGCAGGATCAAACACTTGCTGCTGAGGAACAAAGCTTGGAGATAGGTTTGATACAGGATTTTGAGAAGCATCAGATGGTTTCTTTAATGCATTTAAACTCCAAGGAGATGCAGCAGTACTACTTGGATAAAAGAAACCCAGACAGAGCCCAACAAGGACAACAGTTAGTAAAGCAGCTGCCATCCCTCTCAACCAATAAACACCAACAGCTATCTGCGATGGTAGTGAGGTGTTGCAGTGTCTCTTTTATCCTAATGGTGACTGGCTCCGCCTCTTGCTAAATTATCCATTAATAATGCTCCAGCCCTGTGTGATTGAGCACTGCCAGTATGGTTGGCCAAGAAGCTCTTCTAGTTTAGCACAGTTATACTGCTCATACCGATGTACTTCGATAACACAGGCAAGCTCAAATGTTAGGATTGGGTTAGTAACCTTTACAATAGCCTCACACTTCCCCATTGGCTATTTCTTGTTTTCTACAATGTTTTGGAAGCTTGGTTTTGACGTTTTAACTTTTAGAGGATTAGATAATGGAAATAATGGTAAATAGAAATTCAAAATGTGTCTCATGCCATGTATTGTAAACTGTAAAAAGATTTTTAAGATACTATTGGAGAACTTAAGTTTTTTTTTTTCAGAATTGCACTTAAGAACATTCTTATGAACTCCATAGTGTTTGTCTCAAGGACCTTCGTAAGTTTTTTTTAAGAAGGTTTCGTGAATTCGGTCCATGGTTTCTAACCCTTGTTAGTTTTAAAGTTTTCGCTGCAGCATTTTGAACATGCCGAAGGGTCGACACTGAGCTTCTACAACCCCTGGCAAAAAGTACGGAATCACCAGTCTTGGATGAGCACTCATTTAGACATTTCATTCTGTAAAACAAACTCAGATCAAAAACATGATACAATAATAAGGTCATTCCAAAGTGCAACTTGTTGGCTTTCAGGAACACTCAAAGAAATGAAGAGAAAACATTGTGGAAGTCAGTGAATGTTACTTTTATTGACCAAGCACATGGAAAAAAATATGGAATCACTCAATTCTGAGGAAAAAAGTATGGGGATCCCTCAAATTGGAGGTAGAAAATAAGGACACACCCAGTCAATTTCCTTTCCTAAATGGAACACCTGCCTAGAGTAGATCTGCTCGTTAGCTGCTGTTAAAAACCCCTGCAGTCATGACACCGTGGAAGGCTGCTGGATGAAGTGGAGTGGCAAGAAACCATGGCTCCAACAAGAAGAAAAGGCTCTTGAAACAAAAGAGAGGATTGTGAAACTTCTTGAAGAAGGTAACTCTTCACGCATGGTTGCTAAAGATGTTGGGCTGTTCACAGTCAGCTGTATCCAAGATATGGACCAAATACAAACAGCATGGAATGGTTTTGTTAAAGCCAAGCGTACTGGTAGACCAAGAAAGACATCAAAGCGTCAAGACAAACAACTTAAGGCCATTTGTCTTGAAAACCGAAAAAGTACAACTACACAGATGAAGCATAAATGGGAGGAAGCTGGAGCCAATGTATGTGACCGAACCGTTAGAAATCGCCTAAAGGAAATGGGATGTCAATACAGGAAAGCTAAAAGAAAACCATCATTTACACCTAAATATAAAAGAACAAGACTGCAATGGGCTAACTAGAGGCAATCATGGACTGTGGATGACTGGATGAACGTTATCTTCAGTGATAAGTCAAGAATCTGCATTGGACAAGGTGATGATGCTGGAACTTTTTTTTGGTGCTGTTCCAGTGAGATTTATGAAGAGGCCTGCCTGAAGAAATATGATGATATGGGGCTGCATGTCAGGCAAAGGCACTGGGGAGATGACTGTGGTTAATTCTTCTATCGATGCACAAGTTTACATTGAGATTTTGGACAGTTTTCTCATCCCTTCAGTTGAACAGCTGTTTGGAGGTGATGAAATAATTTTCCAAGATGACAATGCATCGTGCCATAGGACAAAAACAGTGAAGGCATTCCTTGGAGAAAGACACATTCAGCCGATGTCATGGCCTGCAAATAGTCCAGATCTCAACCCAATTGAAAACCTGTGGTGGAAATTGTAAAAAATGGTTCACAAGAAGGCTCCAACCTGCAAAGCTGATCTGGCAACTGCTATCAAAGAGAGTTGGCACCAGATTGATGCATAATACTGTTTGTCACTTATCAAGTCCATGCCTCAGAGACTGAAAGCCGTTATAAAAGCCAAAGGTGGTGCAACTAAATACTAGTGATGTATTTTGAATGGTCTTTTGTTTATCTGTTTTTTTTTCATGATTCCATATATACATATATATATATATATAGATATATATATATATATATATATATATATATATATATATATATAATATATATAATATATAATATATATATATATATATATATATATAAAATATTTTCCCCTGTGCTTGGTCAAATAAAAGTAACATTCACTGACTTCCACAATGTTTTCTCTTCATTTCTTTGAGTGTTCCTGAAAGCCAACAAGTTGCACTTTGGAATGACCTTATTATTGTATCATGTTTTTGATCTGAGTTTGTTTTACAGAATGAAATGTCTGAATGAGTGCTCATCCAAGACTGGTGATTCCATACTTTTTGCCAGGGGTTGTATAAAGCCTGAATGTACTTTACAGCAGTCAAATCGAGAAGTCACAAAGTGTGTATGAAGTTTTCTCACAGTCTGCAGGAGTCAGCATGCCATGCACTCTTGTAAAGATAACACGCTGACATACAAACTTTACTGATGTGATTTTCAAAACTGAGATCACTATCAGAAAGTACTTCAAGGTCCTTTACATGCTGTTTGGCACTCAGAGACAAGGAGCTAAAGTGAGCAGTTATGTTTTTGTGTTGCACCTCATTACCAGCTATGTCTTTATTTAGCTTCAGAAGAATCAGAGACATCCATAGGGTGGTACTTAAGCAGCCAAGCAACAAATTGATGGATTTAAGAGGATTAAGAGTTACTGACATATATAGCTGAATTTCATCAGCATAGGGGAGAAAGCAGATCTTTGTGTTTTGCTGGCTAATGGAATATAAACATTAAAAAGCAACATTACTGTGCAAAACTCTTAGGCCACCATTAGATTAGCTATACCATTATTTTCATAACAGTATAATGACCAGATATTATTTTTCAGTTTCGTTATTAGAATACAACCAGAAAATACAGAAAGTCTGTATGCAGTGTTTAAAAAAAAAACAGAAAAAGCAGCTTCTATAGGCTTCAGTGGTGAGTATTTAGTGTTTCCTCCCCTTACACTTGAGCAATAGAAGCATCTGGCAGCTTCATCAGGATGCCAAGTTGGCCCTTCTAGTCTGATGAAGCTTGATCAGGAATGGACTTTTTGGAAAGGTAACAGCCAAGAAACCACTTATTTGGAAAGGGAACAGAATAACAAGGCTTACAGATGATAAAGCTCAAAGACAACAAATCTAATGGTGGCCTAAGACTTTTGCACAGTACTGTATATCTACATTTCTAGGCTGTTACAAATAACCCCCAGACTGCAATGGAGGAGTGGTGTAGTCTGAATACATACTCACATTCCCACTAGAAAACCCATGGTGATTTACATATACCATGCCCAGTGGAATATCAGATGCTGCTACTGTGTATTATTTGGGAAATTGACACATGAAATCTCAGACTGAAGCTCAATCCTGAAGTAAATAATGCTTAACAGATCCTGCAAAGAGTCTCAAACAGAAATTCCACTACTAAACTTCAGTAAGTAGGTGACCTGAATAAAACACTAAAACATCTTTCTCAGATCCTGGTACATAACACCAGTTCTGGCCCCCCATTAAACAAACAAAATGGTGCCAACAGTAAAAGGTACTACTTTAATGGTCAACTACTTAAAGTATCCTATTGTTGAACATCCAGATTTTGAAGCCTACCTCTGCCATGTGGCCACACTTGGGATCTTAAGGCCCTAACCCACACTTGCTTGTATTGCGAAAGTATCAATTGGAAGTTGCTGAAGATATAGGTATCTACTAAATGACAATGTGGTAGATTTCTCACTTGTAATTATACTTCACCAAGGTTATTTTCATTTGACAACAGTCATGTTTGGCAATACAGAAGTCCAAAGAGCAGTTGTAATATGCAACTCAATTTCAGTTGCACAGAGATACCACCCCCAAATAAGGCATGTTCTGTCCCACCACTGGAGTCATCATTCACTACCCTCGTGGTTTTTAGGTAAAATCATTCCAGATTTGAGCACAGTACAGGTCCCACTGCCAAGTCCATTAGATTTAAGCCTTGGCCCATGAGAACTAAACTACAGTACAAAAGCAAAGACCAATCAAATTGAACCATTTTATTTGGCAAAGCTCCAAACGGGATGCATTTTAGAGCCTTTCAGTAATGATGACTTCTCCACTAGATACAATGACTGAAGGTTGAGAGGAGCCCAGCTCTGCAGCAACATCTCTCCCTGTTAAAGAAAGTCTCATTAGACCAAGAAATTCACCAAGAGAACTGAACCAGATCAAGAATTCTACCTACTTTGTCTCTGGCACCTGGGCTCACATGCACCAGCAGCACTTGGAACACATACAGCTGTACTGCAGTGGATGAAGACCTGAAAGAGAAGCAGCACTAAGCAACCAAATCATTCCCTCTACAAAAGCAATGAGGGTTTCAATCCTTTACCGTCTCTTGCAGAGGAGACATGGTGTCAGGCTTCACAAACGTGAACATTTTGAACACAAAGCGCCTGTAATGGCTAGGGTATTGAAGGCCAGACGACCCATCCACTGGAACCAGTCTGGTCAGGTAGTGGTCATCCTGGTATGGACACCTTTGGAACAACACCTTGGACAGTTACTGGTCTGTAACAGACACTGGACTGCACAGTGATGGACCTGTAGAGACCTTACCCATTCACCAGAAGGTCCCACTGAGGAAGGCTGGATGGGTTCGGGGTAGAGGTCGCCCAGCAGCGGCCCAGTACCAGGACAATATTTGGATCGGTCCTCTCCAAGATGCTCACCTCCACATACACAGGCTCCCTCAGAACCTTAGTCACAGGGTAGTCAGCCTGACTGTAGTATGAGGTGTAGGCAGCTTGTTCTGTTAGGAAGCACAAGATCACATTTTTGTAACCACAGACAAGACAAGATTAGCACTGGATGGATCTAGAAGCTCCTCACCTTGCACACAGCCCTTTGTGACACACATTTGCTAGCCTTAGTTCTACTCGGAGGGGTCCAGAAGCAACTACAGGCAGAGGATCAGCATGGCTGTAAGGTTCAACTGCTACAGCCGCATAGATCGACCCAGAATACCAACACTGGAAGAAGAGCCTTGGAAAAGAAAGCAGGTCAGTGAAAGCCTTAGAGGAACAATTGCAATGTGTTCTAGTTCTCTTACTCATAGTAGCTGTCTCTTGTAATGGAACCAAGTGGTCCTACACCAACTTCATAAGAAGAAAACATCCTGTTCTCATAGACCACATACCCATCTTGCACCTGGAAAACCAATGAAATTCCCAAAAATGTAGTAAGGGTTCAATTCACACATTCCAAACTGAAGAACAAGTACCTACAGTCATGCTGGTTCCACAAGCAGTTACAGGAAACTGGTAGATAGCAAAGGCTGTAGTGTAATCAACAGGAGCACAGGGGCCATCACTTCCTCCAACCAGGCTGATTGAATCTAGGTCCAGTCTGGGGAGAGTAGCATCCCTGGCCACCACCAATATAAACTGGCCATCTCTGGTACACTGGACAGTCACTGGTAAAGAAACAACACAATTGAGTAAAAGGTGAAGTGAGCAATGTGCACAAAAACTAGAGTAAACAAGCTTTACCCATTTTTCCATAGTAGCACTGCTGCCCATCAAAGCAGCAGTTCAGAGCCTCACAGCGAGAAGCATTTGCACCAGGTTCACCACAAGGTATCCTCTCAACCTCTTGTACCTCACACTTCTGAGCAAGATCAAACACTTGCTTCTGAGGCACAAAGCTGGGAGATAAGTTTGATACAGGAGGCTGAGAAGCATCAGATGGTTTCTTTAATACATTTGGACTCCAAGGTGATGCAACAGTATGTTTTGCACCATAAAGACTAAATAAAACTCCAACAAGCACATTACTCAGCAGCACCCCTGCCATCTCACTCAGCTAGCAAACACCAAAAACTACCTGTGATGGTAGTGAGGTGTTGCAGTGTCTCTTTTATCCTAATGGTGACTGGCTCCGCCTCCTGCTAAATTATCCATTAATAATGCTCCAGCCCTGTGTGATTGAGCACTGCCATCACCTGTGGCCAAGAAGCTCTTCGAATTTAGCACAGTTATACTTGGGGGGTATTCCAGAAGGCAGGTTTAGTGAAAACTCAGCGTTAGTTGACTCAGAGTTCACTGATACTCACGGTTTTCGGTTTCACAAAGCAAGTTCAGCGTAACTTGGAGTCAGTTACTCCAGCAACATACTTCGTGAAGCTTAGCTGCTTGCTAGCAGGTTTACTTCAACTAACCCTGATTTTCTCACATGGAAGCACTAATACTACGGAGAAATCTCCGTCGGGAGAGGGTGATCAGACCCCGCTTTAAATGTTTTCTCGTTCTCTGATGGTTATCTGTGTGAGCTTTAGCGTTTCTCAGCACAGTCCATTTCTACTAACAATCTTCTCCGCTCTCAGTCGCGTATATGACCCTCCGTGGACACGTCCTGAGTTCGGAGCAAATTCTTTGTGTTGCGCTCAAGGTTTTCGCCAAGGGGGGTTTTCTATAAAAAATCAGTGATGCTGAGCATATTCTAAAGCAGCCGGCTGTCGGGCTGTCATTTCTTGAATTAAAACGGTTACTATAAACCTTTGTGGTGTTCCCAAGTCACAGAGCCACAAACCTGGTCAAAGAAGAATCCCACAGAATTTCAGGTATCAGTCTAAGCAACAAGTAATTTATTTAGTGTGAAGCTTTGAGACTTGAATCAGTTAGTATAATTTTAATATTAATATTAATATGATTTTAGGGTTTCCAAGTGTGATTGGCTGCATAGATGGCACTCTTTGCTAAATGAAGGATATTAAATGAATAGGAAGTTTTCCCACAACATTAATGTGCAAATAATAGCAATTTTGCATTACAAAATGAAATACAAATCACAGTACAGCCACTGCAGTTAGTTACTGTTCTGCAGTGTGAAGATCATATGTGATACAGCCCACATCATCAGCAACATGGAAGCAAAGTGGCCTGGGTCTGTGCATGACTTGTAAAGTTTTCATGAGTGTACATTAAGTGCTAGATTTGCCCATGGTGAATACATACAGTACATATAACCATATCCTCTCATAAGCAATATTTAGTTCTGTTTGCCACATAATTTAAACTGTATCCTTGTATTATCTATCATAGGAGAGTTTGGTAATTACAGACAGAAGGTTCCCCTGCCAGCCATATTTGCTGACCCCTTGTCCTGATCCTGAGCCTGGCCCACAGCAATTTTATAACTTGGCTCACTGCAGGACGAGCCAGGGTAGAGACGAGCATTGGGGATCTCAATGGCTGGTGATCAGACAGTGTCCCACTCATCCAGTAACCAATCCTGATATAAATCCTGACCACATCGCTGATGCACGAGATGGAAGAGCAGTGAGACACACAATCTGCTACCATCATTTCTGATTAGCCTATCACCTCCCCAGGGTCAAATAAAAACAATATGCCTGTCTTTTTATGAAGTCTTCTTTATTTCTTGCAAGTACAAATGCAGTACAGAGGCTAATATCAAGTCAAGTCAAATCTATTTATATAGCGCTTTTTACAATGGAGCATTGTCTCAAAGCAACTTTACAAGTTTAGATTGTCTCCTAATAACTACGTCCATTCCCAAATTGAGCAAGCCTAGGGCGACAGTGGCAAGGAAAAACTCCCTGAGTGTTATAGGAAGAAACCTTGGGAGGACCAAGACTCAAAAAGGGACCCAACCTCCTTGGGCGGCGTAGATGATAAATCTAAGTACAAACTAAAGTCATGGAGTCAAAGTTCGAATAGAATGTGAAGTATGCACATCGGAATTAAGTGGTATGAGTAAAATCATCCACCTGTGGGCACCTCATCCACCTTTAACTGATGTTCCAGCAGTTGTATTTCCATTATTGTCTTTTATATATGCAGCCTTATGTGATCCATTTCTAAATTCGATTTTTCAATTTGTTTCTAAAAATACACGTTTTATGGGGAGCTACAGGAACACAAAAAATTACATTGAATATCACAGTGCCAGGTCTACATCATGGGCCAATTCTGACCAACATCTTACTGAGATACATTGTGCTGTGGAGGTCCTGAGGTGCCACTGAGGTGCCTTGATACAGCACTCTGGGAACAGCCTATTCGTTCAGAAATTTCTTTCTGTGTCTTACCCTCTTGCTTGAGAGTGTCAATGATGGCCTTCTGGACAGCAGTCAGGTCGGCAGTCTTAGCCATGACTGCGGTTTTGAGTAATGAACCAGGCTGGGAATTTCAAAAGCCTCAGGAATCTTTTGCAGGTGTTTAGAGTTAATTCGTTGATTCAGATGATTAGGTTAATAGCTCGTTTAGAGAACCTTTTCATGATATGCTAATTTTGTGAGATTTTGGGTTTTCATGAGCTGTATGCCAAAGTCATCAGTATTAAAACAATAAAAGACTTGAAATATTTCAGTTGGTGTGCAATGAATCTAAAATATATGAAAGTTTAATTTTTATCATTACATTACGGAAAATAATTAACTTTATCACAATATGCTAATTTTTTAAGAAGGACCAGTATGTATAAAGGCATGTAGGTGTTGCTTTCAAACAGATAATCTGAAATACTGTTGGAATGGCTGAACAATTTACTTTTTTCTCTCTTAGGAAATTTCACTAGCTACTTACATATGTGACATAACCACTGAGTATTATTTAATTAGGTAGCTAAACAACATCACGATTGCATGTAATAATATTATACCTTACCTGCTTCAACTATATTTTGTGTTTCATCTTCAGTTCCTGATAAGTAGCTACATTTTGTGCTTGTTGGGTTGCAACTGCATAAACATTAACATGCGCACACACGTAAAATAAAATAAGTGGAACACTTGGAATAAAACTTTTTGTCAGTTATTACTCACGCCATTGACTCGGGAAGCATTTTTTTTTGCCCCGCCAGCTCACGTAATTTGGCTACTGTATTATTTTTTTCCCCTACATATATGCTCAAATTATATATACGCAAAGTGTTGAAGTGCGAGGATTGAGCCCGGTTTTTGTCCCGTTGCCGTGCTGATCCGTGTTCTCTGTGTTCCATTGATGAGGGCTTTGTATCTCATCGTCCACGAGCATTACTCGGGGTTAAAGTAACTCGGAGTTGACTGAACTAACCGTTATCCTCTGTTCTGAAACCGAAAACTCTGAGTTGGACAGTTCAGGATTGGTCAACCCAGAGTTCAGATTTGAACTCAGGGATTGTTAAACCTGCTTTCTGAAATACCCCCTGTTTCTCTACATACTTTGTTGATCCCATGATAACAGCATGCATTTTAAAGGCCAAAAACTGGACACAAAAATATTAAACACAAGCCTGATAAACTAGTTGTATTTCCTGCATTTATACTCATCTTTAGTTGTTGGAAATTTTATCAACCCAATCCTAACATTTGAGCTTGCCTGTATTATCGAAGTACATCGGTGTGAGCAGTATAACTGTGCTAAACTAGAAGAGATTCTTGGACAAACCAGCTGACAGTGCTCAATCACACAGGGCTGGAGTATTATTAATGGCTAATTTAGCAGGAGGCGGAGCCAGTCACCATTAGGATAAAAGAGACACTGCAACGCCTTACTAACATTACAGCTGTGTAGATGGTTTACTGGTTGATAGACATGGCAGCTGCTTGGCTATCTGGTGTCCTGATTGGGATTTTAATGAGTTTTCATTGTCTAAGTAATACTGCTGCATCTCCTTGGAGTCTGGGTGCATTAAAGAAACCATCTGAAGTTTCTCAGCTTCCTGTACCAAACCTACCTCCAAGTTTTTTACCTCTCGTGTTTGATCCAGCTCAGAAGTGTGAGGTACAAGACGTTGAGAGGATTCCTTGTGGTGAACCTGGTGCAAATGCTTCTCGCTGTGAGGTTCTGAACTGCTGCTTTGATGGGCAGCAGTGCTACTATGGAAAAATGGGTAAGGTTTGTTTGCTCTTGAGTTTTGTACTGTGTGTTCATGTGGTCTTTTACTCAATGTTGTCACACTCCTTTTGTGTTACCAGTGACTGTCCAGTGTACCAGAGATGGCCAGTTTATATTAGTGGTGGCCAGGGATGCTACTCTCCCCAGACTGGACCTGGATTCAATCAGTATGGTTGGAGGAAGTGATGGCCCCTGTGCTCCTGTTGATTACAGTACAGCCTTTGCTATCTACCAATTTCCTGTAACTGCTTGTGGAACCAGCATGGCTGTAGGTACTTGTTCTTCAGTCTGGAGTGTGTGACTTGAACCATTACTACATTTGGGCTTTTCATTGGCTCTCCAGGTGCAAGATGGTTATGTGGTCTATGAGAACAGGATGTTTTCTTCTTATGAAGTTGGTGTAGGACCACTTGGTTCCATTACAAGAGACAGCTACTTTGAGTAAGAGAACTAGAACACATTGCAGTTGTTCCTCTAAGGCTTTCACTGACCCACTTTGTCTCTTCCAAGGCTCTTCTTCCAGTGTTGGTATTCTGGGTCGATCTATGCCGCTATAGCAGTTGAACCTTTCAGCCATGCTGATCCTCTGCCTGTAGTTGCTTCTGGACCCCTCAGAGTAGAACTAAGGCTAGCAAATGGCCAGTGTGTCACAAAGGGCTGTGTGCAAGGTGAGGAACTTCTAGATCCATCCAATACTAACCTTGTCTGTGGTTACAAAAATGTGATCTTGTCCTTCAACAGAACAAGCTGCCTACACCTCATACTACAGTCAGGCTGACTACCCTGTGACTAAGGTTCTGAGGGAGCCTGTGTATGTGGAGGTGAGCATCTTGGAGAGGACCGATCCAAATATCATCCTGGTACTGGGCCGCTGCTGGGCGACCTCTACCCCGAACCCATCCAGCCTTCCTCAGTGGGACCTTCTGGTGAATGGGTTAAGGTCCCCTCTGGTAAGGTCTCCACAGGTCTTGTAAATGTGCAGTCCAGTGTCTTACAGACCAGTAAACTGTCCAAGGTGTTCTTATCAAAGGTGTCCATACCAGGATGACCACTACCTGACCAGACATGGTTTCAAGTGGAAGGGTCGTCTGGCCTTCAATACCCTAGCCATTACAGGCGCTTTGTGTTCAAGATGTTCACATTTGTGAAGCCTGACACCATGGCTCCTCTGCAAGAGACGGTAAAGGATTAAACCCTCATTGCTTTTGTGGAGTGAATGATTTGGGTGCTTAGTGCTGCTTCTCTTTCAGGTCTTCATCCACTGCAGTACAGCTGTATGTGTTCCTAGTGCGACTGGTGCATGTGAACCCAGGTGCCAGAGACAAAGTAGGTAGAGTTCTTGATCTGGTTCAGTTCTTTTTGAATTTCTTGGCCTAATGAGACTTTCTTTAACAGGGAGAGATGTTGCTACAGAGCTGGGCTCCTCTCAACCATCAGTCATTGTATCAAGTGGAGAAGTGATCATTACTGAAAGGCTCTAATGGATTATCTCAGTTTATGCTTGTGGTTTTGTCAAATAAATGGTTAACTTGATTTGGTGTGTGTATCTGTACTACCCTTAAATCTATCCATGGGTTTGTCAGCCATGGCTATGTAATTATTTTTGGTTGATAATTCAATTAAAGGAACTAGTTGACCAAAGGTTTGCATGTTATAAGAGCTGATGGTCATGGGACCAAAACTGGGTGCTGAACCCTTCCTGAAGTTGATTCTTTCAACTAGGCTGTAATCTCCATTTTGCACACTTGCATAACCATAAAGCTCACTGTGCCATATCTCAATGGTGACTAATTGGTCTTAACATGCTCAAATACGGCAGGGTGAGTAAGTGCTGCTGTTTTCTGCTGGAAACTGACCTGACTGTTCACACAGGCCACCAACTGATCTTTTACATGAGTTATTACTTTTGGGGCTGTTTAAATAACTTGAACACATCTGATTCATCAGTGTAGATTAGGACCACTTTCGTATGTGGTGTCCAAACCAAATGCACGGAAACTCAAAATGAGAGCAGTGAGCAGTATTCTCAGGGGTGGGGTTGAGAAGTAACAGACTTAAATACCTAAGGTGATGTCTCTGTGCAATTACTTAACAGGTGCATGTGTCTGCTGCTGTTTGAGAAATTTTCTTAAATTGCAGCATGCGTCTTCAGCCAATTCTCCTAAATTCAATAGCATTCTCAGGCAGTGCTGCTGCTCGTTTCCACCAGTTATTCATGCATTTCCACCCCCTTACACTGGAGGTGAAGTTACCATTTGCCACCATGACCTTATCCCATAACTTCTGCCACTGATCTACACATCGGCCCCCTGGTTCCTTTATCAGCCTTGGCCTACTTAAGAAATTCCTTTTTACTACACTCACTGGTCACTTTTAGGTACACCATTCTACATTTAATGTCCATTATGTTAGTTCAATGTACTTTGTAGTTCAACAATTACAGATTGTAGTCCTTCTGTTTCTCTACATGTTTTTGTCCATGTTTTGGCAGTGATGTGTTGTGCTGGTAAACACAATGTCAATAACAAGTGCCCTCAAAACAAGCTAATGCTGGTATCCATTGACAGTGAAATGTGAATACGAATCAGTGAGTCTGCAGCTTTTTTCTCTCAGGGACAACTGGGTTCATAGGTTTGTTTTGACTCTGTACCGGAAATGTTCTGCACAGTTTGCAAAGAATAATCCAACAAGGAAAACAAGTGGTTGTTTTTGTTCTGATTTACAGCTTTTAGAAAACAGGTGCCCCACTACCACAGCAAATCTGTTACATCATGTCTATAGCAGCAATAAAAGCCATTAGCACATCTCAACCATTGGGTGTGCAAACCACAGATGAACAGTGAAGCCGGTTAAACTGACCCAGTTAGTCACAATAGCATATCACAAAAAAAGTCTTATCTACTGACTGCATGGACTTGGCTATAGTTTTACATCCATGCTCCACTCAACACTCGGAAGCAAGGCTACCCTGTTATTACTAAAACAGGCACTTGAGAATGATGCTACATACCATGAACTTTATGCCTGTGCAAAGGGGGGAAAGGAAGTGTTAAGATATTAAATGGGTAAAGTCAGTCCTTGAAGCAACATTTGTCCCCACATTCTACCATCACTCTCAGGCTTTGCAGACATAGAAACCTTTGGTGTACCCCAGTTTGTTTAGTTCAAAAATCAGTCTGAAGTTGAGCACAGAATTCCATACTTGGGGTTAAGCCTGGCTAGTGAGGGCCAAACTAGACACTGGGGTAACAAGAGCAGCACACAGACCAATACATTTAAATTTTATTTGAGAGAGCTTCACACATAAAGTGAAGTGATGCATTTTATGATCTTTCAGTAATGATCACTTCTCGACTAGATACAATGACTGATGGGTGAGAAGAATCCAGTTCTGCTCCAACATTTCTCCCTGTTAAAGATAAACAGCTTTGGTAGTTCAAGAATTCACCAAGAGAACTGAACCAGATCAAGAACTCTACCTACTTTGTCTCTGGCACCTGGGCTCACATGCACCAGCAGCACTTGGAAAGCAAACAGCTGTACTGCAGTGGATGAAGACCTGAAAGAGAAGCAGCACTAAGCAACCAAATATTCACTGTACAAAAGCAATGAGGGTTTAATCCTGTATCGTCTCTTGCAGAGGAGCCATGGTGTCAGGCTTCACAAATGTGAACATCTTGAACACAAAGCGCCTGTAATGGCTAGGGTTTTGAAGGCCAGACGACCCATCCACTGGAACCAGTCTGGTCAGGTAGTGGTCATCCTGGTATGGACACCTTTGGAAGAACACCTTGGACAGTTACTGGTCTGTAACAGACACTGGACTGCACGGTTATGGACCTGTAGAGACCTTAGCCATTCACCAGAAGGTCCCACTGAGGAAGGCTGGATGGGTTTGGGGTAGAGGTCGCCCAGCAGCGGCCCAGTGCCAGGACGATATTTGGATCGGTCCTCTCCAAGATGTCAACACGATCCTGATGACACAGATTTAATTCTATTACTGTTTGCGTTTGATATGTTCTCTCCATGTCTCTGTGTCCCCTGGAACCTGACCTCCCTACGTTATAACTCTAACTTGCCCATACATGTGTCTAGCCACTCAAACACCTCTAAATTAAGTCCAGCACCCCTAAAAAGATTAAAAAGCTGTTTTTTGTTGTCCTTTTAAAGGGAGTTTGTTTCTGATAAGCAAAAAAAATCTTAACACCAAAGAAAGTATATGCATTAAACATAACGCATTATAGATAATGCAGCTGTCCATGTGTTTCCTTCATAAGTGTGGAAATGACAGTCCAAAATGACACAGTCCTCATTGAGGGAATTGAAATCCATACAATACATAGCAGTGCATGTGAGCGGAATGGAGCAGGAGTGAATCATGAACGTAAACATTAGGGATGCAGCAATTAATGGATTTAGGAATGTTAATCCCAAACCTTCACATGTTCATTTAGAAAAAAGTTCAGTGAATTTTTGAGTAATGTGTTCATCTTTGTTGTCTTCGTTATGTAGGCTGATAGCTATGTAAGAGTTATTGGTAATTCAGCAATTCATATTCTGAATAACTGATTAGAAAGTTTGTCACAGAATACAATTTTTTTTCCAAATTGATTCATCTAATTAAAAATACTAATTGGTGATGACTGTACTCATATTCAGTTCCTATTCATAATTCATAATTGCAAGAGAGAGAGAAACTGATGCTTGTGAAAAATATACCATGTAATTGCATTATAGGCCGATATCACGTGGTACAGTGGAGCGATACGGGTGCAATCTCGGAGCGAGAGTGAACACCGACGCTTCAACTTTGTAAAAAGCCGCTTTGCGCTCCGCCCAATAATCCAATCACTGTGCTCCCCACTCTGCACCGCTCACATTCTCTGATACATACTGCATATTATCTCCAGGAGCAGTGTAGTATGCACTCTGATGGTTATTTGGTATTCTGGTCATGTAGCTAATTAATGCAATGCATTTTGAGAGCAGAGGTTCATTTGCTTTGCTACATCAATGGTTTCCCAACCTGTGGTATGAAAAGCAAATGACAGTTAGTTAGAATTGGTCCAAATAGTACAAGGTCTGATTTTAGATTCAACCCATATTTATTTCCACAGCTTTTTAGTTAGTCTGGAGCTGTCTCTGGCCTGCCTGCCCTGTCATGCCCTTTGGCCTGGCTACCAACTGCTATTGAGCCAGGTCGTTAGGCTGTGCTTGGCTCTGGCCTGAGCGTGTTTGTGCATCACTGCCTTGGATGATGAGCAGAGCACGGGTTTATGGTCAGAGTTGTGGTGACCTTGCCTTTCGCACTGAGTGCTGTGCAAAAGTCTTAGGCCACCATTAGATGAGATATACCATTGTACAATGACTATATATAACTATTTCCCAGTCTCTTTATTAGAATACCACGAGAAAATACAAGAGATGTACATGCAGTATTAACAAACTGAAAAAAATCAGGAAAACTCTTCAATAAGCAAACACAGAGGAAGCTGGCTAAAAATGTTTGAAAAACGTCATTTGGACCATTTTAAAGTTGTCTTTTAATATTCAAAATCAAATCTATTTTTTATACAATAAACATCAATAAATGTGTAAACATGGTTTCTTTTTGTTAAATAATCAGGATACACTGAGCTGGCTCTGGGACGTGGAGCACCTGTTCAGACTGATGGCACAGAGCTGGAGCTGACTAATTGAATAAGGGGAGGAGCCAATCACAATTAGGAGGAAACAGACCATAAAAGCTCACCAACCTAAGCAGGATTATTGTGTGTGCTTACGCTAAGGAAAATGGCAAACACAGGGATTGGTGGGTGGTTTGTGCTTTTTAGTGCCTTTTGCTGTCTGAATAATATTGCTGCATCTCCATGGAGTCTAAGTGCACTGAAAAAGCTTCCTCAGGCTTCTCAGCTTTCTGTACCAAACCTACCTCCAGTTGATGTATCTCAGCTGAAACAGCCTGATCCTGCTCAGAAGTGTGAGGTACAAGATGTTGAGAGGATTCCTTGTGGTGAACCTGGTGCAAATGCTTCTCGCTGTGAGGCTCTGAACTGCTGCTTTGATGGGCAGCAGTGCTACTATGGAAAAATGGGTAAAGCTTGTTTAGGTTTGAGTTTGTGCAGCTCTTATTTGAAATGGAGTGTCAGTCATGTGTCTTGCCTTTACCAGTGCAGTGACTGTCCAGTGTACCAGAGATGGCCAGTTTATATTGGTGGTGGCCAGGGATGCTACTCTCCCCAGACTGGACCTGGATTCAATCAGCCTGGTTGGAGGAAGTGATGGCCCCTGTGCTCCTGTAGACTACAGTACAGCCTTTGCTATCTACCAATTTCCTGTAACTGCTTGTGGAACCAGCATGTCTGTAGGTACTTGTTCTTCAGTTTGGGATGTGTGAATTGAACCATTACTTCATTTGGTTGATTTGTTGGCTCTCCAGGTGCAAGATGGTTATGTGGTCTATGAGAACAGGATGTTTTCTTCTTATGAAGTTGGTGTAGGACCACTTGGTTCCATTACAAGAGACAGCTACTATGAGTAAGAGAACTAGTACACATTGCAGGTGTTCCTCTAAGGCTTTCACTGACCCACTTTCTCTTCCAAGGCTCTTCTTCCAGTGTTGGTATTCTGGGTCGATCTATGCAGCTGTAGCAGTTGAACCTTACAGCCATGCTGATCCTCTGCCTGTATTTGCTTCTGGACCCCTCCGAGTAGAACTAAGGCTAGCAAATGGCCAGTGTGTCACAAAGGGCTGTGTGCAAGGTGAGGAGCTTCTAGATCCATCCAGTGCTAATCTTGTGTCTTGTCTGTGGTTACAACAAAAAAATGTGATCTTGTGCTTCCCTGACACCGCAACAAGAGCTGCCTACACCTCATACTACAGTGCAGGCTGACTACCCCTGTGACTAAGGTTCTGAGGGAGCCTGTGTATGTAGAGGTGAGCATCTTGGAGAGGACTGATCCAAATATCGTCCTGGTACTGGGCCGCTGCTGGGCGACCTCTACCTCCAACCCATCCAGCCTTCCTCAGTGGGACCTTCTGGTGAATGGGTAAGGTCTCTACAGGTCCATAACTGCAGTCCAGTGTCTGTTACAGACCAGTAACTGTCCCAGGTGTTCTTCCAAAGGTGTCCATACCAGGATGACCACTACCTGACCAGACTGGTTCCAGTGGATGGGTCGTCTGGCCTTCAATACCCTAGCCATTACAGGCGCTTTGTGTTCAAGATGTTCACATTTGTGAAGCCTGACACCATGGCTCCTCTGCAAGAGACGGTAAAGGATTAAAACCTCATTGCTTTTGTAGGGGGAATGATTTGGTTGCTTAGTGCTGCTTCTTTCAGGTCTTCATCCACTGCAGTACAGCTGTATGTGTTCCTACTGTGGCTGGTGCATGTGAACCCAGGTGCCAGAGACAAAGTAGGTAGAATTCTTCTTTTTCTGGTTCAGTTCTCTTGGTGAATTTCATAAGGCTTATGGAGCTTTTATTTCACAACAGGGAGGGATGTTGGAGCAGAACTGGATTCTTCTCACCCATTAGTCACTGTATCTAGTGGGGAAGTGATCATTACTGAAAGGCATTAAGAGCGTCACCTTAATTTGACATGTTGCAGAATAAACTTTTTAAAAGCTCCACTGTCTTGCTTCCTCATGTTTAAGCATGGCTGCAGCTCATGGATAGTTGCCCCACAAGACGTTGATAAAATTACTTTGGAATCAGGTCTTGTTTGCTAGAATTAAAACTTGGCAGTCCAAAGCTGCATGAGATTCAGCAGACCAAATGGTAAAGGGAAGCCAAAGTGTGATGTAGTGTTCCTATTGATGGTCACAGTGGTAACAAAGAATGAGGTTTTCTCAGAGGAACCTGTCTGGAACTTAGCTACTGGGAGCCTTCCACGAACAATCCCTGTGAGATGTCCAGATTACTGCAGCTTGCTCCTCTCAGTCCAAAGGAGCATTAACTCTACTCTGAGTATCCCCCAAATTAAATTCTTCAACTTCATTTCTATGTCCAGAGTCCTTTAATAGGAAAACACAAAGAGGGAAGAACCAAGAGTGATTCAAGTTGTAACAACTAGTAGGAAGCAATATTGAATTTGGGAACTAAGAGGAGTATAAAAGACAACCACCAAGATGACAACTGCTTATGGTTTCCCTCAGGGAACTGCTGAAGGGTTTAAACAAGCAGGGGTTCAATGTCACCAGAGAATCCAAGAAATGACTGACTGATCCCTGTCTGCTTATCTATTGCCTGTCAATTTGAGTTAATTGACAAAATGTACAACAAAGCCAGCTGATCCATCAGAGTGAAAATGTCTTCAGTAAGGGAGTGCAGAGGAAGCTGGTGAGGAAAAGGTAGATAAACGTTTCAAAACATTTTTAAAAAGCTAAAAATCATAAGGTTATGATGCAAACACTGCTTTGAAATTTGGTACCACCAGTGTTAGCAGTCCACATCCTGGCTGTTAAATCTAGCTTGAGTTTGACATTTTCTCCAGCTTCTTATGCTCTGCTCTCTACGCATGTATGTCTGTTGCTGTCTTTCTGCAAACATAATGACCTTGTTACGAGACCTTTGATCCTAAAACACTCCAGTGCCCCTACATTGTGCCTTGCTGGAGTTTCTAAACAGTCTTCACTGTGCAGTAGCTCATTTGTTGTTGCTGCACAGTTTGTCATCCTTCATCAGTGCTCACAGGACGCTGCCTACAGGATGCTGGTGGCTGGACAGTTTTGGTTGGTGGACTATTTTCAGTCCAGCAGTGACACTAAGGTGTTTAAAATCCCTCAGATCCTGTGGGGGTCCTGATCATTAGAGCACAAAGGGGCCTAAAAGTATGTAGAGACACAGATGGACTACAGACTGTAAGTACAGAACTAAAGTGCTCCTATATGGTAAGCAGAGACTGATATACTGTACTGTTAAAATCAGAAATAAGGGACGGGTCTAAAATGTCCTCAGTAGGAACCCAGGATTGCTCCTCCGGGCAGCAACCCTTCCAATCAACCAGATAGAACATGTAACTGCCTCTGCATCTGGAGTTCAACAGGACACGAATGCTATAGGCCTGGTAAGGTTGTCTGGACGTCTTACTCTGAGCCCAGATGGCTCAGAGTTTACAAAATTTGACCTTGTTCAACTGAGGCCAACAAAACATGACACCTGTGTTCTTCCAGAGACCTACAATAAATCAAAATATCATCAATGTAAACTATCACAAACTGATTGAGGAGATCCTGAAAAATTTTGATGACGAATGCCTGACACACAGAAGGATCATTAGCCAGGCTGAACAGCATAACACAGTATTCGTAATGGCCCCTAGTGGTTACAAACACTGTCTTCCATTCATCCCTCTCCCTGATTTGAACCAAGTTATAAGCACTCCTTAGGTCCAGCTTGGTAAAGAAGGTGGCTTCTCTTAATTGTTCAAAAGCCGGTGGGACTAAAGGGAGAGGATAGGGATATTTAACAGTAATCGCATTAAGGCCTCTGTAGTCGACGCACGGACACAGACCCCTCACGTTTTCTTCACAAAAAAGAACCTGGCAGCTGTAGGAGAAGTGGAGGGACGAATAAAGCTGGCTTTCAGGGCTTCATTGATATACCATGGCCCGGGTTTCCGAGATGGATGCAATGGCGCAGTCCCAAGGTCTATGGTGATGTTAGTAGAGCCGCTTTACTCTTAGAAAACACCGCCCTAAGATCAGCATATGCACTAGGAAGGTCCTCAGGAGTGAAGTGCTTGGGGCTGTCAATAATGGTGGCGTTAATGCTCACCTGAATACAGTCACGAAAGCAACTCGAGCTCCACTGAACCAGCTCCTTCTCATGCCAACAGATTTCCGACTGGTGCTTGCTCAGCCACGGATAGCCAAGAATATTGGAGTCCCTGCGACGGTCAATCACAAAAAAGGCTTATCTGTTCCACATGAAATAATCCAACACGCATGGTGAGTTCGACCATAGATTCGGTGACGCTTCCATCTCCCAAGGGTCGGTTGTCAACGATTTGTACCCTCAGAGGTGAAGGCAACTCTCAGCTCGATGTTGTACCTCGTCGCGAGACCTCGTTGAAATTGCCAGCAGCCCCCGAATCTATGAGTGCTGAAACAGAGACATCTTCTGACAACAACAAAATGATAACGTCTAAACAGAAACTGGGTTCATGGACTGGATGAAGTACCTGACTCACCTCCAACATCCTAGCAGAGCTAGGACGTCTAGGGCAGGTAGCACGCTTAGACCGCAGTAGAAGCAAAGCCTCTCCCTGATGCAGCGCTGGAGCTCCTTGGGGCTCAGTTGAAATCACCCAACATCCATGGGTTCAGCATCTGGCCCTCCATCTTGAGAGGGAAACTCACCAGAGGGCTCACTAAAGGACAAGGCATTTCAAGGCAGGCAGGCCAGACATGACTCTAGACTCCATCTACAGTGACCCAAGACATGCATCCCAGTCTAAATCTAGTCAAAAGCCTGTTTAAATAAATATGTGTTTAGCCAAGGCTTAAAAATTTGAAGAGTATCTGAATCACAAACGAAAGTGGGAAGTTTATTCCATAGTTGGGGGGCCATATATGAGAAAGCGTTTCACCCAGCTGTGACTTTTTTAATTCTAGGAACTTAAAGAAGTCCTGCACCCTGCGAATGCAGTAGACAAGCTGGATTGTAAAACTTTTAGAGTTCACCCAGGCCATGTAGAGCTTTGTATGTTATAAGAATTATTTTGTAGTCAGTGTGGAATTTAACTGGTAACCAGTGCAGTGATGATAGAACAGGAGTGATATGATCAAATTTTATAGTTTGAGTTAGCACTCGAGCAGCTGCATACTGAACTAATTGAAGTTTATTTATAGATTTACTAGAGCATCCAGTAAGTAAAGCATTACAATAATCCGACCTTGAGGTTATAAATGCACGAACCAGTTTCTCCACATCATTAAAATAGTTAAAAGTTCACCAATATTACATAATTACTACTGTTAATTTGTGCTATAGAATTTATTGTTTGAGCTGCTTCCAGTTTTTAAGAAACACACATTACATTTTATTACAGGGTTTCCATTTTTAAAATTATCAGGATACACTGAGCTGACTCTGGGATGTGGAGCACCTGTTCAGACTGATGGCACAGAGCTTGAGCTGACTAATTGAATAAGGGGAGGAGCCAGTCACAATTAGGAGGAAACAGACCATAAAAGTCACCCAACCTAAACAGTGTTGCTGTGTGTGTGCTTAGAGCAAGGAGAATGGTAACCACAGGGATGTGTAGGGGGTGGCTTGTGCTGTTTAGTGCCTGTTTCTGTGTGAATAATATTGCTGCAAACCCATGGACTCTAAGTGCAGTAAAAAAGCCTTCTCAGCTTCCTGTACCAAATCTACCTCCAGTTGGTGTATCTCAGCTCAAACAGCCTGATCCTGCTCAGAAGTGTGAGGTGCAAGATGTTACAGACCAGTAACTGTCCAAGGTGTTCTTCCCAAGGTGTCCATACCAGGATGACCACTACCTGACCAGACTGGTTCCAGTAGATGGGTCGTCTGGCCTTCAATACCCTAGCCATTATAGGTGCTTTGTGTTCAAGATGTTCACATTTGTGAAGCCTGACACCATGGCTCCTCTGCAAGAGACGGTAATGGATTAAACCTGCATTGCTTTTGTAGAGGGAATGATTTGGTTTCTTAGTGCTGTTTCTCTTTCAGGTCTTCATCCACTGCAGAACAGCTGTATGTGTTCCGACTGTGGCTGGTGCATGTGAACCCAGGTGCCAGAGACAAAGTAGGTAGAATTCTTGGTCTGGTTCATTTCTCTTTTGAATTTCTTGAGGCTTATGGAGCTTTTCTTTCACAACAGAGAGCTGTTGGAGCAGAACTGGATTCTTCTCACCCATCAGTCATTGTGTCTAGTGGAGAAGTGATAATTACTGAAGGGCATTAAGTGCTGCACCCTAATTTGACATGTTGCATAATAAACTTTTTAAAACCAAGTTTCTCGTTTTTTTTTTTTGTTTTTTTTTTTTAAGCATGGCTGCAGATCTTGGAAGTTGTTCCACAAGGCTTTGATGATCAAAATAATTTTGGAATCAGGTCTTTGCTAAAATGATGTCTTGGTTGTTAAAGCTGGCTTGAGATGGGAGTTCTTCAACTTCGTGTCCTGTGCTCTAATACTTGTCAGGTTTTGTCTTGCTGCAGACATGATCTTATTGCATCTGGAGTTGGTCCACCCTGTGTCTGTGGGTTTACTCTGGGTACTGTAGTTTCCTCCCCCCCCATATGAAGTCATGATTTAGATTAATCATGCTAAAGGTGGGTGTGCGCTATGATGGACTGGTACCCTGCCTAGGGTTGTGTTTTCTTCTGAGCTCTGTACTGCTGGCTAGGCACTGGTTCTCCTTCAACCATCTCCAAGATGAGGAGGGAAAATGAAGGAAACACACTCTAATGTGCAATAAAGTACAATTTGGGAGTCAAAGTTGCCTAGTGTGAGTACACCCTTGCTTTTGACCAAGACTACTGATGATGAAATAAAATGGAGATTAAGAAGTGTGCCTTCCTTGTATTGGGTTTTTTAATAAAAAGCTGTGAATGTAATTAAATCCAGCTCTTACAGATTTGGTGACTTCCTCATGCAGCATGAGATTCAGCAGAACAAAGGATAAAGGGAATCCAAAGTGTGTTGTAGTGTGGTTGAGGCGAGGTATCAGAGGAGCCCTTCAACCCTGACTTTATGTTTAAGCCTTGATTGATGGAGAATTTCTGTGTTGGTATTCTGGAATTGCAGACGTTCCTGTTGATGGCCACAGTGGTAACAGTAAGAGATTTGCTGAGAGGAACATGTCTGGAAATGATCTACTGGGAGCCTTCCAGGATCAATCCCTGTGTGATGGCCAAATCACTTCAACTTGCTCCTCTCAGTCCAAAGGAGCATTAACTCTGAGGGTCCCCCAAATGAAACCCTTCAACTTCATTTCTTGGTCCACAGTCCTTTAACAGGAAGATACAGAAAAAGGGAAGAACCAACTATGATGCAAGTTGTAACAACTAGTAGGAAGCGATTTTGAGTTTGGGAACACAGGAAGGAAATAAGTGGAGTATAAAAGACAACCACAAAGAGGACAAATGCTTCTGGTTTTTCTCAGGGAACTGCTGAAGGGTTTAAACAAGCAGGGGTTCAATGTCACCAGAGAATCCAAGAAATGACCAACTGATCCCTGTCTGCTTATCTATTGCCTGTCAATTTGAGTTAATTGTCAAAATGTAGAGCAAAGCCAGCTGATCCATCAGAGTGAAAATGTCTTCAATAAGGGAGCACAGAGGAAGCTGGCGAGGAAAAGCTAGATAATGTTTCAAAACATTTTTAAAAAGCTAAAAATCATAAGATTATGATGCAAACACTGCTCTAAAATCAGACGTCTTGCTCTCTAAAATTAATATTTGGCACCACCAGTGTTAGCAGTCCACATCCTGGCTGTTAAATCTAGCTTGAGTTTGACATTTTCTCCAACTTCATATGCTCTGCTCTCTAACGTATGTATGTCTGTTGCTGTCTTTCTGCAAACATAATGACCTTGTTACGAGACCTTTGATCCTAAAACACTCCAGTGCCCCTACATTGTGCCTTACTGGAGTTTCTAAACAGTCTTCACTGTGCAGTAGCTCATTTGTTGTTGCTGCACAGTTTGTCATCCTTCATCAGTGCTCACAGGACACTGCCTACAGGATGCTGGTGGCTGGACAGTTTTGGTTGGTGGACTATTTTCAGTCCAGCAGTGACAATGAGGTGTTTAAAATCCCTCAGATCCTGTGGGGGTCCTGATCATTAGAGAACAAAGGGGCCTAAAAGTATGTAGAGACACAGATGGACTACAGACTGTAAGTACAGAACTACAAAGTGCTCCTATATGGTAAGCAGAGGCTGATATACTGTACAGTGAGTGCAGAAGCAAAGGGGATCATAATATTGTGATAGGACTGAAGTACTAGGTAAAGTAGGTTGGCATGGTTTGTAGCACTGTCACCTCCCAGTGAGAAGGTTCTAGGTTTAATGCCAGGTAGAATGATCTGAGTCCTTTCTATATCACACTTATGAATGTTAGTTTTTTAAAAATGTTTTGAAACATCTATATCTATCTTTTCCTAGCCAGTTTCCTCTGTGCTCCCTTACTGAAGAAGTTTTCACTCTGATCAACTGGCTTTGCTGTACCTTAACTCAAATTGACAGGCAATAGAGAAGCAGAAAGAGATCAGTTGGTCATTTCTTAGATTCTCTGGTCACACTGAACCCAATGGTTAAATGTTTAGAAGCTGGAAGCTGGCTAGGAAAAGCTGGCAAAAATGTTTCAAAACATTTTTAAAAAGCTATTTCATCCATTTTAACGTTGTCTTTTCATATTCTCGATTTACATCTATTTTTTGTTAATACCATAAACATCATAAAAATGTCTGGTTTCTATTGTTAAATAATCAGGATACACAGAGCTGGCTCTGGGATGTGGAGCACCTGTTCAGACTGATGGCACAGAGCTGGAACATTATTGATGACTAATTGAATAAGAGGAGGAGCCAATCACAATTAGGAGGAAACAAAAAATAAAAGCTAATCCACCGAAGCAAAATGGTTGTGTGTGCTTATGCCAAAGAAAATGGCAACCACAGGGCTGTGTAGAGGGTGGCTTGTGCTTTTTAGTGCAGTTTGCTGGCTGAATAATATTGCTGCATCTCCATGGAGTCTAAGTGCAGTGAAAAAGCCTCCTCAGGCTCCTCAGCTTCATGTACCAAACCTACCTCCAGTTGATGTATCTCAGCTCAAACAGCCTGATCCTGCTCAGAAGTGTGAGGTACAAGATGTTGAGAGGATTCCTTGTGGTGAACCTGGTGCAAATGCTTCTCGCTGTGAGGCTCTGAACTGCTGCTTTGATGGGCAGCAGTGCTACTATGGAAAAATGGGTAAAGCTTGTTTAGGTTTGAGTTTGTACAGCTCTTATTTGAAATGGAGTGTCAGTCATGTGTTTTTGTGTTACCAGTGACTGTCCAGTGTACCAGAGATGGGCAGTTTATATTGGTGGTGGCCAGGGATGCTACTCTCCCCAGACTGGACCTGGATTCAGTCAGCCTGGTTGGAGGAAGTAATGGTCCCTGTGCTCCTGTTGATTACAGTACAGCCTTTGCTATCTACCAGTTTCCTGTAACTGCTTGTGGAACCAGCGTGATGGTTTGTGTTTGAGGTTTCTCTTCAAATATGGTTTTGGTTTATATCAAAGTAACTGGTTATCTCTTCCAGGTGCAAGATGGTTATGTGGTCTATGAGAACAGGATGTTTTCTTCTTATGAAGTTGGTGTAGGACCACTTGGTTCCATTACAAGAGACAGCTACTATGAGTAAGGGAGCTAGAACACATTGCAGGTGTTCCTCTAAGGCTTTCACTGACCCACTTTGTCTCTTCCAAGGCTCTTCTTCCAGTGTTGGTATTCTGGGTCGATCTATGCAGCTGTAGCAGTTGAACCTTACAGCCATGCTGATCCTCTGCCTGTAGTTGCTTCTGGACCCCTCCGAGTAGAACTAAGGCTAGCAAATGGCCAGTGTGTCACAAAGGGCTGTGTGCAAGGTGAGGAACTTCTAGATCCATCCAATGCTAACTTTGTCTTGTCTGTGGTTACAAAAATGTGATCTTGTGCTTCCTAACAGAACAAGCTGCCTACACCTCATACTACAGTCAGGCTGACTACCCTGTACTAAGGTTCTGAGGGAGCCTGTGTATGTGGAGGTGAGCATCTTGGAGAGGACAGATCCAAATATCGCCCTGGTACTGGGCCGCTGCTGGGCGACCTCTACCCCGAACCCATCCAGCCTTCCTCAGTGGGACCTTCTGGTGAATGGGTAAGGTCTCTACAGGTCCATAACTGTGCAGTCCAGTGTCTGTTACAGACCAGTAACTGTCCCAGGTGTTCTTCCCAAGGTGTCCATACCAGGATGACCACTACCTGACCAGACTGGTTCCAGTAGATGGGTCGTCTGGCCTTCAATACCCTAGCCATTACAGGCGCTTTGTGTTCAAGATGTTCACATTTGTGAAGCCTGACACCATGGCTCCTCTGCAAGAGACGGTAAAGAATTAGAGCCTCATTGCTTTTGTAAAGTGGATGATTTGGTTGCTTAGTGCTGCTTCTCTTTCAGGTCTTCATCCACTGCAGTACAGCTGTGTGTGTTCCAAGTGCAGCTGGTGCATGTGAACCCAGGTGCCAGAGACAAAGTAGGTAGAACAATTGATCTGGTTTAGTTGTCTTGGTGAATTCTTGAATTTTATGGAGTTTCTTTTACAACAGGGAGAGATGTTGGAGCAGAGCTGGATTCTTCTCGTCCATCAGTCATTGTGTCTAGCGGAGCAGTGATCATTACTGGAGGGCATTAAGTGCAGCATCTTTATTTGACATGGAGAATAAACATTTTAAAGTCTGCCTTGGTTCCTTGTATTTAAGTTTTGTTGCAGCTCATGGCTAGCTGTCGTGTAAGATTGTGATACACACGCCGCTTTGAAATTAGAAGTTTTGTTCTAAGTTTTGGCTCCAACCAGTGGTAGCAGTCCCAATTCTGGCTGGTCTCGGACACTTTCTCCAGCTTCATGTGCTCAGTTACCATCTTTCTGTAAACATGGTGACCTTGTCTCCAGAGTCTTCTGCTCTTAAACCAATCCAGTGCAATCTACATTGTGCCTTTACAGGAGGGTTTTTACCCAGTGCAGTCTGCTGCATTGCTTCACTTTGTAGATGTATAGCCAGTTAGCAGCTCGTCTCACTTGTGTCTCTGCCAACTATCTACTCTAAAGCAAGGAAAATACTACAGTATTTCTGTAACATTTTTAAAAAACTAAACCACTTTACCTTTAATTTCACACTGTGCCCCCCCCCCCCCCCCAAGAGGAAAATTATAACAACAGAATGTTCTTATCCATTTATTCTGCATCAGTCTTGTTAAAATAAACATTGTTTAAATTGGTCCAACTAAATATGGGTTTTAAGAAGGATTACTTTCACGAAGATGTCACTTAATGGCTAATTAGAGCTTGTGACACAATTTGGATATGGGCAAAACGGGTACAAGACATGCAAAAGGCCAAACGTTGGGGATCAAACGGGCCGGGGTATGACACAGATTACCTAGGGAAATAAATGCTGATGAAATGACAATTAAATAGAACCATCTTTAAATTGGTTACATTAACTAAAAATATTAAAGGTCATCTGGTCCAGTTCCTACAGGCCTGATGACTTGCTGTTACAACATGAGATTCAGCAAAACAAAGGACAAAGAAAGGAGAAGCCAAAGTTTGGTGTAGAGTGTTGGAGAGAGATTAAAGGAGCACCTCAGAAATGGAGCTGACTCTGTGTTTAAGCACTGATAGATGGAGAATTTCCATGTTGCTATTCTGGAGTTCGGGAAGTCTGTCTCTTTTCCTGTTCAGGGTCACAGTGGTAACACAATGAGGTCAGAGGAACATTTAATAGCCAAATCTATTTTGTTTTATATACCATAAACATCAATAAATGTACAAACATGGTTTCTATTTGTTAAATAATCAGGATACACTGAGCTGGCTCTGGGATGTGGAGCACCTGTTCAGACTGATAGCACAGAGCTGGAGCTGACTAATTAAAAAAGGGGCGGAACCAATCACAATTAGGAGGAAAGAGACCATAAAAGGTCACCAACCTAAGCAGGGTTGTTGTGTGTGCTTATGCCAAAGAAAATGGCAAACACAGGATTTTGTAGTGGGTGGCTTGTGCTTTTTAGTACCTTTTGTTGCCTGGATAATATTGCTGCATCCCCATGGAGTCCAAGTGCACTGAAAAAGCCTCCTCAGGCTTCTCAGCTTTCTGTATCAAACCTATCTCCAGCTGGTGTATCTCTACTCAAACAGCCTGATCTTGCTCAGAGGTGTGAGGTACAAGATGTTGAGAGGATTCCTTGTGGTGAACCTGGCGCAAATTCTTCTCGCTGTGAGGCTCTGAACTGCTGCTTTGATGGGCAGCAGTGCTACTATGGAAAAATGGGTAAAGCTTGTTTAGGTTTGAGTTTGTACAGCTCTTATTTGAAATGGAGTGTCAGTCATGTGTCTTTGTTACCAGTGACTGTCCAGTGTACCAGAGATGGCCAGTTCATACTGGTGGTGGCCAGAGATGCTACTCTCCCCAGACTGGACCTAGATTCAATCAGCCTGGTTGGAGGAAGTGATGGCCCCTGTGTTCCTGTTGATTACAGTACAGCCTTTGCTGTCTTCCAGTTTCCTGTAACTGCTTGTGGAACCAGCATGATGGTTTGTTTGAGGTTCCTCTTCAAATATGGATTTGGTTTACTTCAAAGTAACTAGCTATGTCTTCCAGGTGCAAGATGGTTATGTGGTCTATGAGAACAGGATGTTTTCTTCTTATGAAGTTGGTGTAGGACCACTTGGTTCCATTACAAGAGACAGCTACTATGAGTAAGAGAACTAGTACACATTGCAGGTGTTCCTCTAAGGCTTTCACTGACCCACTTTGTCTCTTCCAAGGCTCTTCTTCCAGTGTTGGTATTCTGGGTCTATCTATGCAGCTGTAGCAGTTGAGCCTTACAGCCATGCTGATCCTCTGCCTGTAGTTGCTTCTGGACCCCTCAGAGTAGAACTTAGGCTAGGAAATGGCCAGTGTGTCACAAAGGGCTGTGTGCAAGGTGAGGAACTTATAGATCCATCCAGTGCTAACCTTGTCTTGTCTGTGGTTACAAAAATGTGATCTTGTGCTTCTTAACAGAACAAGCTGCCTACACCTCATACTACAGTCAGGCTGACTACCCTGTGACTAAGGTTCTGAGGGAGCCTGTGTATGTGGAGGTGAGCATCTTGGAGAGGACCGATCCAAATATCGTCCTGGTACTGGGCCACTGCTGGGCGACCTCTACCCCGAACCCATCCAGCCTTCCTCAGTGGGACCTTCTGGTGAATGGGTAAGGTCTCTACAGGTCCATCACTGTGCAGTCCAGTGTCTGTTACAGACCAGTAACTGTCCAAGGTGTTCTTCCCAAGGTGTCCATACCAGGATGACCACTACCTGACCAGACTGGTTCCAGTGGATGGGTCGTCTGGCCTTCAACAGGCGCTTTGTGTTCAAGATGTTCGCATTTGTGAAGCCTGACACCATGGCTCCTCTGCAAGAGACGGTAAAGGATTAAAACCTCATTGCTTTTGTGGAGTGAATGATTTGGTTCCTTAGTGCTTTGTCTCTTTCAGGTCTTCATCCACTGCAGTACAACTGTTTGCTTTCCAAGTGTGGCTGGTGCATGTGAACCCAGGTGCCAGAGACAAAGTAGGTAGAATTCTTGATCTGGTTCAGTTTTATTAGTGTGTTCTTGAGACTTATGGAGCTTTTTTTTTTTTTTTTTTTTTAACCACAGGGAGAGATGTTGGAGAAGAACTGGATTCTTACCCATCAGTCACTGTGTCTAGTGGAGAAGTGCTTGTTACTGAAAGGCATTGAGTGCATCACCTTAACTTATTGCAGAATAAACCTTTTAAAAAGTCTCTTGTTTTGGTTCTATGTTTAAGCATAGCTGCAGATCAGGGCTATTTGTTGGCATTAATGCCTTGTGCAACGCTGCTTTGAAATCGGTTCTGGTTCCCTAAAACTAACATTTGGCACCAACCAGTGATAGCAGTTCAAATCCTGGGTTTTCTTCCACAGTCCAAAGATCTGAATTCGTCTAAATTACCACCTTGTGACCTGTGCTGCCAGTTGGTGTCCTGCAGACCCTCAATTGGATTGTTGCATCAATGGATGTTTATGACTGCTACAAGATCATAGTCTTACATACACATAGTGGGGCAATTTAGAACAACCAACTAACCTAATGCATGTCTTTTGAATGCTGATGTAGACACGAGGAGTTATGTTCTTGCCAGGGACTTTCAAAAAGTGGATATCTATTGCCCCATATGGGACTCCATATAGTGTACAGCTTGAGATCTGAAAGGACAGCTGTTGGGTGGAAATAAACCAGCAGAGTAACAGTTAATTGGTGTGCAGCAGGAGATCTGAGGAAAATTGGTCAGAAGAAAATGCACAACTTTACAGATTTCCCCTTGGAAGGAAACCCATGCAAACTCTACACAGCAGCAGCAAAGCCATTTTTGAAACCCATGTCTCTGAAACTGTGTGGTGACAGCATTAACCACTGTCACTGCTGTATAGAGATTTGTCATCTCTCCGGTCTGTATGCTGCAGTAGAGCTGTATGTGTTCCAAGTGTGGCTGGCACCTCAGTTCAAGCTGGTTTTATTTTCCTTTCATCCATATACACAGCAGAACAAGCCCCATTCCTCCAGGACCTATGGGTGCTACATGGTGACATGAGGCTACAAGAGACAAAGTACTAACTACAGTCCTATCAGTATTATGACCACCCTTTGTTTCTATGCAGTCATTGTCCAGTATATCAGTCTCTGCTCATATAAGAGCACTTTGTATTTCTACAATTACAGACTGTAGTCCATCTGTTTCCCTCCATACTTTCTTCATCTCCTTTACTCTGTTCTGTAATGGTCAGGACCCCACAGAACCAGCAGACATCAGGTACTGTTTGGGTGGTGGATCATTCTCAGCACTGCAGTCACACTGATGTTGTGGTGGTGCGTTAGTGTGTGTTGAGCTGGTGCGTTTGGATCAAATACAACAGTACTGCTGGAGTTTGTAAACCCCTCATTGTGACTGCTGGACTCAATGTTCCTCCAGCCATGAGCATCCTGTGAACACCGATGAAGGATTAGAGGATGACTAACACAAACTGTACAACAGATGAGCAACTGTCTCTGACTTTACATCTACAAGGTGGAGCAGTAAGGTGAACGTCTCTAGTAAAGTGGACAGTGAGTGAGCAGTGCATAGAAACTCAAGCAGCACCGTTGTGTCTGATCTAATCAACACACACTAACACACCAGCACAACATCAGTGTTACTACTGTGCTGAGAATGATCCACCACCCAAATAATAACTGATCTGTCCTGATCCTGTGGTTGTCCTGACCATTAGAGAACAGAGTAAAGGAGACAAACAAAGGATGTAAAAGAAACATGTCACCAACACCGGCTCTCCCACGACCCTGCCCAGGATTAAGAGGATAAGAATGTGAACTAGAGAGGTGCATTTCCTGAGGAAATTGCTCTGAAATGGTCGAACATCGACCATCACATGTCACCTCAGAGTGCACCCTGGACCATGCCTTCCAAATTTCTTGGCCATAGGTCAAAAACTGCTTGAGTTAAAGTTAATGCTCTTCCACTGGCCTCAGTGCTTAGCCGGGGACCTCAGGGCCCCCGAGGATATCACATGTCACCTCAAGGTGATCCGGGGACCAAGTTTGCTGAATTTCATGGTTGAAGGTCGAAAACTGCCTGAGTTTTGATCAATGCCATGCCAGGGCCCTCCACTTTGGGGGTCAAACGCAACCGGACACATTACAGATTGTCTAGTATTAGTATGTCCTTAGTCTCTGCCAAGTGAGATGCTGAAGAAATGACAATAACATAGAGCTGAAAAATGTGCCATCTTTATATTCGTTTTGATAATAAAGGGCAGTAAAGGTAACCTGCTCCGGTTCCTACAGATTCGACAACTTGCTGGTTCAGCATGAGATTCAGCAGAGCAAAGGACAAAGATAAGAGAAGCCAAAGTTTGGTGTAGTTTGATGGAGAGAGATTAGAGGAGCGCCTCAGAAATGGAGCTGACTCTGTGTTTAAGCACTGATAAATGGAGAATTTCCATGTTGATATTCTGGAATTGCAGATGTCTCGGTTTCCTTTCTTGTTGAGGGTCACAGTGGTAACAGAAATAGATTTGCTCAGAGGGACATGTCTGTAACAGATCTACTGGAGGCCTTCCAGGAACAATCCCTGTGTGATGCTCAACTGACTTCAGCTTGCTCCTGTCAATCAGAAGGAGCACTGACTCAGCTCTGAGGATCCCCCAAATTAAACCCTTCAACCTGTCATAGAGTAATCTCTGCAATCTCATTTTTAATCCTAGTCCTACATTTGATAGGACGATACAGAAAGAGGGAAGAACCACAAGGGATGCAAGATGCAACAACTGATAGTAAGAAATTTTGAGTTTGGGAACACAGGAGGGAAAGAAGTGGAGCATAAAAGACAACCACAAAGGGGAAAAACAGCTCTGCTTATTCCACAAACTCTCTCAGGTAACTGCTGAAGGGTTTAAAACACCATGGGTTCAGTGTGACCAGAGAATCCAAGAAATGATTAACTGATCCCTGTCTGCTTATCTACTGCCTGTCAATTTGGGTTAAACGTACAAAGCAAACCTCCATCAGAGTGAAATCTTCTTCAGTAAGGGAGCACAAAGGAAGCTGGCTAGAAAAAACTGGCTAAAATGTTTCAAAACATTTTTAAAAAGCTATTTCAGCCATGTTAACGTTGTCTGTTCATATTCCCGATTTAAATCTATTTTTCGTTAATACCATAAACATCAATAAATGTATGGTTTTTAATAGTTGAATCATCAGGATACACTGAGCTGGCTCTGGTATGTGGAGCACCTGTTCAGACTGATGGCACAGAGCTGGAGCTGACTAATTGAAGAAGGGGAGGAGCCAATCACAATTAGGAGGAAGCAGACCATAAAAGGTCACCAACCGAAGCAGGGAGGTTGTGTGTGCTTATGCCAAAGAAAATGGTAAACACAGGGATTTCTAGTGGGTGGGTTGTGGGTTTTTGTGCCTTTTGTTGCCTGCATAATATTGCTGCAAACCCATGGAGTCCAAGTGCACTGAAAAAGCCTCCTCAGCTTTCTGTACCAAACCTATCTCCAGTTGGTGTATCTCAGCTCAAACAGCCTGATCCTGCTCAGAAGTGTGAGGTGCAAGATGTTGAGAGGATTCCTTGTGGTGAACCTGGTGCAAATGCTTCTCGCTGTGAGGCTCTGAATTGCTGCTTTGATGGGCAGCAGTGCTACTATGGAAAAATGGGTAAAGCTTGTTTAGGTTTGAGTTTGTACAGCTCTGATGGAGTGTCAGTCATGTGTGTTTGTGTTGCTAGTGACTGTCCAGTGTACCAGAGATGGCCAGTTTATATTGGTGGTGGCCAGGGATGCTACTCTCCCCAGACTGGACCTGGATTCAATCAGCCTGGTTGGAGGAAGTGATGGCCCCTGTGCTCCTGTTGATTACAGTACAGCCTTTGCTATCTACCAGTTTCCTGTAACTGCTTGTGGAACCAGCATGACTGTAGGTACTTGTTCTTTGGTTTGGAATGTGTGAATTGAAGAACTACTACATTTGGGCATTTCGTTGGCTTTCCAGGTGCAAGATGGTTATGTGGTCTATGAGAACAGGATGTTTTCTTCTTACGAAGTTGGTGTAGGACCACTTGGTTCCATTACAAGAGACAGCTACTATGAGTAAGTGAAATGGAACACCTTGCACTTGTTCCTCAAAGGCTTTCACTGACCCACTTTGCCTTCTCCAAGGCTCTTCTTCCAGTGTTGGTATTCTGGGTCGATCTATGCAGCTGTAGCAGTTGAACCTTATGCCCATGCTGATCCTCTGCCTGTAGTTGCTTCTGGACCCCTCAGAGTAGAACTAAGGCTAGGAAATGGCCAGTGTGTCACAAAGGGCTGTGTGCAAGGTGAGGAGCTTCTAGATCCATCCAATGTTAACCTTGTCTTGTCTGTGGTTACAAAAATGTGATCTTGTGCTTCCTAACAGAACAAGCTGCCTACACCTCATACTACAGTCAGGCTGACTACCCTGTGACTAAGGTTCTGAGGGAGCCTGTGTATGTGGAGGTGAGCATCTTGGAGAGGACCGATCCAAATATAGTCCTGGTACTGGGCCGCTGCTGGGCGACCTCTACCCCGAACCCATCCAGCCTTCCTCAGTGGGACCTCCTGGTGAATTGGGTAAGGTCTCTACAGGTCCATAACTGTGCAGTCCAGTGTCTGTTACAGACCAGTAACTGTCCAAGGTGGTGTTCCCAAGGTGTCCATACCAGGATGACCACTACCTGACCAGACTGGTTCCAGTGGATTGGTCGTCTGGCCTTCAATACCCTAGCCATTACAGGCGCTTTGTGTTCAAGATGTTCACATTTGTGAAGCCTGACACCATGGCTCCTCTGCAAGAGACGGTAAAGGATTAAACCCTCATTGCTTTTGTGGAGTGAGTGATTTGGTTGCTTAGTGCTGCTTCTCTTTCAGGTCTTCATCCACTGCAGTACAGCTGTATGTGTTCCAAGTGCAGCTGGTGCATGTGAACCCAGGTGCCAAAGACAAAGTAGGTGGCATTCTTGATCTGGTTCAGTTCTCTCTTGAATTTCTTGAGGCTTATGGAGCTTTTCTTTCACAACAGAGAGAGCTGTTGGAGCAGAACTGGATTCTTCTCACCCATCAGTCATTGTGTCTAGTGGAGAAGTGATAATTACTGAAGGGCATTAAGTGCTGCACCTTAATTTGACATGTTGCATAATAAACTTTTTAAAACCAAGTTTCTCAGTTCCTTTTTTATTATTTTTTATTTTTTTATTTTTTAAAAAGCATGGCTGCGGATCTTGGAAGTTGTTCCACAAGGCTGTGATGATTAAAATAATTTTGGAATCGGGTCTTTGCTAAAATGATCTCTTGGTTGTTAAAACTGGCTTGAGATGGGAGTTCTCCAGCTTCATATCCTCTGCTCTAATACTTGTCAGGTTTTGTCTTGCTGCAGACATGATCTTATTGCATCTGGAGTTTGTCCACCCTGTGTCTGTGGGTTTACTCTGGGATTTAGATTAATCATGCTAAAGTGGGGGTGTGTGTGCATGCTATGATGGACTGGTGCCCTGCCTAGGGTTGTGTCTCCTTTTGAGCTCTGTCCTGCTGGCTAGGCACTGGTTCTCCTTCAACCATCTCCAAGATGAGGAGGGAAAATGAAGGAAACACACTATAAGGTGCAATAAAGTACAATTTGGGAGTCAAAGTTGCCTAGTGTGAGTACACCCTTGCTTTCGACCAAGACTACTGATGATGAAATAAAATGGAGATTTAGAAATGTGCTTTCTTTGTATTGGGTTTCTTAATAAAGAGCTGTGAAGGTAATTAAATTCAGCTCTTACAGACTTTGTGACTTCCTCATGCAGAATGAGATTCAGCAGAACAAAGAATGAAGGGAAGCCAAAGTGTGTTGTGTGGCTGAGGTGAGGTATCAGAGGAGCCCTTCAAACTTGACTTTAAGTCTTGATTGATGGAGAATTTCTGTGTTGGTATTCTGGAATTGCAGCTGTTCCTGTTGATGGCCACAGTGGTAACAGTAAGAGATTTGCTGAGAACAACATGTCTGGAAATTATCTACTGGGAGCCTTCCAGGATCAATCCCTGTGTGATGTCCAAATCACTTCAACTTGCTCCTCTCAGTCCAAAGGAGCATTAACTCTGAGGGTCCCCCAAATGAAACCCTTCAACTTCATTTCTTGGTCCACAGTCCTTTAACAGGAAGATACAGAAAAAGGGAAGAACCAACTATGATGCAAGTTGTAACAACTAGTAGGAAGCGATTTTGAATTTGGGAACACAGGAAGGAAATAAGTTGAGTATAAAAGACAACCACAAAGAGGACAAATGCTTCTGGTTTCTCTCAGGGAACTGCTGAAGGGTTTAAACAAGCAGGGGTTCAATGTCACCAGAGAATCCAAGAAATGACCAACTGATCCCCGTCTGCTTATCTATTGCCTGTCAATTTCAGTTAATTGTCAAAATGTAGAGCAAAGCCAGCTGATCCATCAGAGTGAAAATGTCTTCAATAAGGGAGCAAAGAGGAAGCTGGCGAGGAAAAGCTAGATAATAATGTTTCAAAACATTTTTAAAAAGCTAAAAATCATAAGATTATGATGCAAACACTGCTCTAAAATCAGACATCTTGCTCTCTAAAATTAATATTTGGCACCACCAGTGTTAGCAGTCCACATCCTGGCTGTTAAATCTGGCTTGAGTTTGACATTTTCTCCAACTTCATATGCTCTGCTCTCTAATGCATGTATGTCTGTTGCTGTCTTTCTGCAAACATAATGACCTTGTTACGAGACCTTTGATCCTAAAACACTCCAGTGCCCCTACATTGTGCCTTACTGGAGTTTCTAAACAGTCTTCACTGTGCAGTAGCTCATTTGTTGTTGCTGCACAGTTTGTCATCCTTCATCAGTGCTCACAGGACACTGCCTACAGGATGCTGGTGGCTGGACAGTTTTGGTTGGTGACTATTTTCAGAGCAGCAGTGACACTAAGGTGTTTAAAATCCCTCAGATCCTGTGGGGGTCCTGATCATTAGAGAACAAAGGGGCCTAAAAGTATGTAGAGACACAGATGGACTACAGACTGTAAGTACAGAACTACAAAGTGCTCCTATATGGTAAGCAGAGGCTGATATACTGTACAGTGAGTGCAGAAACAAAGGGTGATCATAATATTGTGATAGGACTGAAGTACTAGGTAAAGTAGGTTGGCATGGTTTGTAGCACTGTCACCTCCCAGTGAGAAGGTTCTAGGTTTAATGCCAGGTAGAGTGATCTGGGTCCTTTCTATATCACACTTATGAATGTTAGTTTTTTTTAAAGTTTTGAAACATCTATATCTATCTTTTCCTAGCCAGCTTCCTCTGTGCTCCCTTACTGAAGAAGTTTTCACTCTGATCAACTGGCTTTGCTGTACCTTAACTCAAATTGACAGGCAATAGAGAAGCAGAAAGAGATCAGTTGGTCATTTCTTGGATTCTCTGGTCACACTGAACCCAATGGTTAAATGTTTAGAAGCTGGAAGCTGGCTAGGAAAAGCTGGCAAAAATGTTTCAAAACATTTTTAAAAAGCTATTTCATCCATTTTAACGTTGTCTTTTCATATTCTCGATTTACATCTATTTTTTGTTAATACCATAAACATCATAAAAATGTCTGGTTTCTATTGATTAAATAATCTGGATACACTGAGCTGGCTCTGGGATGTGGAGCACCTGTTCAGACTGATGGCACAGAGCTGGAACATTATTGATGACTAATTGAATAAGAGGAGGAGCCAATCACAATTAGGAGGAAACAAAAAATAAAAGCTCACCCACCGAAACAGAAAGGTTGTGTGTGTTTATGCCAAAGAAAATGGCAACAACAGGGCTGTGTAGGGTGTGGCTTGTGCTTTTTAGTGCCTTTTGCTGTCTGAGTAATATTGCTGCAAACCCATGGAGTCTAAGTGCAGTGAAAAAGACTCCTCAGCTTCCTGTACCAAACCTACCTCCAGTTGGTGTATCTCAGCTCAAACAGCCTGATCCTGCTCAGAAGTGTGAGGTACAAGATGTTGAGAGGATTCCTTGTGGTGAACCTGGTGCAAATGCTTCTCGCTGTGAGGCTCTGAACTGCTGCTTTGATGGGCAGCAGTGCTACTATGGAAAAATGGGTAAAGCTTGTTTAGGTTTGAGTTTGTACAGCTCTTATTTGAAATGGAGTGTCAGTCATGTGTGTTTGTGTTGCCAGTGACTGTCCAGTGTACCAGAGATGGGCAGTTTATATTGGTGGTGGCCAGGGACGCTACTCTCCCCAGACTGGACCTGGATTCAGTCAGCCTGGTTTTAGGAAGTGATGGCCCCTGTGCTCCTGTTGATTACACTTCAGCCTTTGCTATCTACCAGTTTCCTGTAACTGCTTGTGGAACCAGCATGACTGTAGGTACTTGTTCTTCAGTTTGGAATGTGTGAATTGAAGAACTACTACATTTGGGCATTTCGTTGACTTTCCAGGTGCAAGATGGTTATGTGGTCTATGAGAACAGGATGTTTTCTTATGAAGTTGGTGTAGGACCACTTGGTTCCATTACAAGAGACAGCTACTATGAGTAAGGGAAATGGAACACATTGCAGTTGTTCCTCTAAGGCTTTCACTGACCTGCTTTGTCTCCTCCAAGGCTCTTCTTCCAGTGTTGGTATTCTGGGTCGATCTATGCCGCTATAGCAGTTGAACCATATGCCCATGCTGATCCTCTGCCTGTAGTTGCTTCTGGACCCCTCAGAGTAGAACTAAGGCTAGCAAATGGCCAGTGTGTCACCAAGGGCTGTGTGCAAGGTGAGGAACTACTAGATCCATCCAATGCTGACCTTGTCTTGTCTGTGGTTACAAAAATGTGATCTTGTGCTTCCTAACAGAACAAGCTGCCTACACCTCATACTACAGTCAGGCTGACTACCCTGTGACTAAGGTTCTGAGGGAGCCTGTGTATGTGGAGGTGAGCATCTTGGAGAGGACTGATCCAAATATTGTCCTGGTACTGGGCCGCTGCTGGGCGACCTCTACCCCCAACCCATCCAGTCTTCCTCAGTGGGACCTCCTGGTGAATGGGTAAGGTCTCTACAGGTCCATAACTGTGCAGTCCAGTGTCTGTTACAGACCAGTAACTGTCCAAGGTGTTCTTCCCAAGGTGTCCATACCAGGATGACCACTACCTGACCAGACTGGTTCCAGTGGATGGGTCGTCTGGCCTTCAATACCCTAGCCATTACAGGCGCTTTGTGTTCAAGATGTTCACATTTGTGAAGCCTGACACCATGGCTCCTCTGCAGGAGACGGTAAAGGATTAAACCCTCATTGCTTTTGTAGAGTGAATGATTTGGTTGCTTAGTGCTGCTTCTCTTTCAGGTCTTCATCCACTGCAGTACAGCTGTATGTGTTCCTAGTGTGGCTGGTGCATGTGAACCCAGGTGCCAGAGACAAAGTAGGTAGAATTCTTGATCCGGGTCAGTTCTCTTGCTGAATTCTTGAACCTTATGGAGCTCTTTTTTATTTTGCCCCCCCAATAGGGAGAGCTGTTGGAGCAGAACTGGATTCTTCTCACCCATCAGTCATTGTGTCTAGTGGAGCAGTGATAATTACTGAAGGGCATTAAGTGCTGCACCTTAATTTGACATGTTGCATAATAAACTTTTTAAAACCAAGTTTCTCGTTTCTTGGTTCCCCCCTTTTTTTTTTTTTTTTTTTTTCTTTCTTTTTAAAGAAGCATGGCTGCAGATCTTGGAAGTTGTTCCACTAGGCTTTGATGATTAAAATAATTTTGGAATAAGGTCTTCTTTGCTAAAATGATCTCTTTGTTGTTAAAACTGGCTTGAGATGGGAGTTCTCCAGCTTCATATCCTTTGCTCTAATACTTGTCAGGTTTTGTCTTGCTGCAGACATGATCTTATTGCATCTGGAGTTTGTCCACCCTGTGTCTGTGGGTTTACTCTGGGTACTGTAGTTTCCTGCCCCTATGTTGTGCCTTACTGGAGTTTCTAAACAGTCTTCACTGTGCAGTAGCTCATTTGCTGTTGCTGCACAGGTTGTCATCCTTCATCAGTGCTCACAGGACGCTGCCTACAGGATGCTGGTGGCTGGACAGTTTTGGTTGGTGGACTATTTTCAGTCCAGCAGTGACACAGGTGTTTAAAATCCCTCAGATCCTGTGGGGGTCCTGATCATTAGAGCACAAAGGGGCCTAAAAGTATGTTGAGATACAGATGGACTACAGACTGTAAGTACAGAACTACAAAGTGCTCCTATATGGTAAGCAGAGGCTGATATACTGTACAGTGAGTGCAGAAACAAAGGGTGATCATAATATTGTGATAGGACGGTTTGTAGCACTGTCACCTCCCAGTGAGAAGGTTCTATGTTTAATCCCACATAGTGATCTGTGTCCTTTCTATATCACACTTATGAATGTTAGTTTTTAAAAAATGTTTTGAAACATCTATATTTATCTTTTCCTAGCCAGCTTCCTCTGTGCTCCCTTACTGAAGAAGTTTTCACTCTGATCAACTGGCTTTTCTGTACCTTAACTCAAATTGACAGGCAATAGAGAAGCAGAAACAGATCAGTTGGTCATTTCTTGGATTCTCTGGTCACACTGAACCCAATGGTTAAATGTTTAGCAAAGCCATGTGATCCATCAAAGTGAAAACCTCAATAAGGGAGCACAGAGGAAGCTGGCTAGGAAAAGCTGGCTAAAATGTTTTAAAACATTTTTAAAAAGCTATTTCATCCATTTTATCGTTGTCTTTTCATATTCCCGATTTACATCTATTTTTTGTTAATACCATAAACATCAAGAAAATGTCTGGTTTCTATTGTTAAATAATCAGGATACACTGAGCTGGCTCTGGTATGTGGAGCACCTGTTCAGACTGATGGCACAGAGCTGGAACATTATTGATGACTAATTGAATAAAAGGAGGAGCCAATCACAATTAGGAGGAAACAAAAAATAAAAGCTCACCCACCGAAACAGAAAGGTTATGTGTGCTTATGCCAAAGAAAATGGCAACCACAGGGCTGTGCATGGCGTGGCTTGTGCTTTTTAGTGCCTTTTGCTGCCTGCATAATATTGCTGCAAACCCATGGAGTCTAAATGCACTGAAAAAGGCTCCTCAGCTTCCTGTACCAAACCTACCTCAAGTTGGTGTATCTCAGCTCAAACAGGCTGATCCTGCTCAGAAGTGTGAGGTACAAGATGTTGAGAGGATTCCTTGTGGTGAACCTGGTGCAAATGCTTCTCGCTGTGAGGCTCTGAACTGCTGCTTTGATGGGCAGCAGTGCTACTATGGAAAAATGGGTAAAGCTTGTTTAGGTTTGAGTTTGTACAGCTCTTATTTGAAATGGAGTGTCAGTCATGTGTGTTTGTGTTACCAGTGACTGTCCAGTGTACCAGAGATGGCCAGTTTATATTGGTGGTGGCCAGGGATGCTACTCTGCCCAGACTGGACCTGGATTCAATCAGCCTGGTTGGAGGAAGTGATGGCCCCTGTGCTCCTGTTGATTACACTACAGCCTTTGCTATCTACCAGTTTCCTGTAACTGCTTGTGGAACCAGCATGACTGTAGGTACCTGTTCTTCAGTTTGGAATTTGAGTTGACCAGTTACTACATTTAAGCATTTCGTTGGCTGTCCAGGTACAAGATGGTTATGTGGTCTATGAGAACAGGATGTTTTCTTCCTATGAAGTTGGTGTAGGACCACTTGGTTCCATTACAAGAGACAGCTACTATGAGTAAGAACTAGAACACATTGCAGTTGTTCCTCTAAGGCTTTCACTGACCCACTTTCTCTTCTAAGGCTCTTCTTCCAGTGTTGGTATTTTGGGTCGATCTATGCTGCTGTAGCAGTTGAACCTTTCAGCCATGCTGATCCTCTGCCTGTAGTTGCTTCTGGACCCCTCAGAGTAGATCTAAGGCTAGCAAATGGCCAGTGTGTCACAAAGGGCTGTGTGCAAGGTGAGGAACATCTAGATCCATCCAATGCTAACCTTGTCTTGTCTGTGGTTACAAAAATGTGATATTGTGCTTCCTAACAGAAGAAGCTGCCTACACCTCATACTACAGTCAGGCTGACTACCCTGTGACTAAGGTTCTGAGGGAGCCTGTGTATGTGGAGGTGAGCATCTTGGAGAGGACTGATCCAAATATCGTCCTGGTACTGGACCGCTGCTGGGCGACCTCTACCCCGAACCCATCCAGCCTTCCTCAGTGGGACCTTCTGCTGAATGGGTAAGGTCTCTACAGGTCCATAACTGTGCAGTCCAGTGTCTGTTACAGACCAGTAACTGTCCAAGGTGTTCTTCCAAAGGTGTCCATACCAGGATGACCACTACCTGACCAGACTGGTTCCAGTGGATGGGTCGTCTGGCCTTCAATACCCTAGCCATTACAGGCGCTTTGTGTTCAAGATGTTCACATTTGTGAAGCCTGACACCATGGCTCCTCTGCAAGAGACGGTAAAGGATTAAACCCTCATTGCTTTTGTACAGTGAATGATTTGGTTGCTTAGTGCTGCTTCTCTTTCAGGTCTTCATCCACTGCAGTACAGCTGTATGTGTTCCAAGTGTGGCTGGTGCATGTGAACCAGGTGCCAGAGACAAAGTAGGTAGAATTCTTGATCCGGTTCAGTTCTCTTGCTGAATTCTTGAACCTTATGGAGCTTTTTTTATTTTGCACCCCCCCCCCCCCCCCCCCCCCCCCATAGGGAGAGCTGTTGGAGCAGAACTGGATTCTTCTCACCCATCAGTCATTGTGTCTAGTGGAGCAGTGATCATTACTGAAAGGCATTCAGTGCAGATCCTTAATTTGACCTGTTGCATAATAAACTTTAAAAAAAAAAACTCTGTTGGATGTTATGTTTAAGCATGGCTGCAGCTCATGGATAGTTGTTGCACAATGCTTTAATGTTAACACGGCTTTGAAATCAGATTTCGGGACCCCAAAGTTAATATTTGGCACCAACCAGTGGTAGCAGTCCAAATCTTGACTGTTAAATTTTTCTCTAGCTGTAACTTCAGCTTTTGTTCTTTAGTCTTTGTCAGTTACCATCTTTCGTATGCAGCCATCACACTAGGTGTCACATTAAGATGTTTTAAAGCTTTTGGAGGTATGTCTTTAAGGCTTGTCTATGGCTGTGCCTCTTGATGACTTGACCATAATAACATCTCAAAGGTTGGATGAATAGTTTCTATAAAAATGAACTTTCTTAAATACAAATACTTCATTAAAATACATACTCTTTTGATAATTGCAGCTAAAACACTAAACTTAACATACAGAGAAAGATACTAAAAAAATAACTTGGATTTACTTGACAAAAACCCACATGGCACTAGCCCTTAATTGTACTGCTTTAATATCAAGTACAACTTGTTCATAAACATTAAATAAAATTGCTTCCTGTGAAATTTAACATTTATTAAGAAGCTGATGTTTCTGCTACATATATCAGCCACACGTCAAAATTATTGCTGCACTGCATCAGAACTTTATAAAAATATATGAAGTCACAAAATGGCAGAGGGCTTATTTTCTTTAAAGGATCCAGAGAGAGGAGAGTGCTTATGCCCAAGGGAGAGCAGAGGAAGGTAAATGTACTAAAATAGTTGAAGAGTATTCCCAATGTAACATAAAGCCTGTCACATAGGTGCTTCATGACTACAACGTCGCTGAAAAAAAAAATCCTACAGGAAACACTGAATTATATGTAATTTACAGGTTATATTCATTTCAAGTCAAAGAAAGTCATCAAAATAAGTAATGCCATGTTTAAGTAAATAAGTAGATCATGTATTTTTGCTGTTAGACAACTTCATGATTTACAAAGTTAGGCTAGTTATATTACTAACAACAATTAAGTAAATATTTCCGCTTTTCATTTGAAACATGTTACCAAATAACATTTTCTCTATGCATTTTTTTTTGGGATCACAAATCACAACTAAAAGACAAATTTAAATATTTTTTTTTAAATTAATATTAAACAATTAATCACACTTCACATCATCTTACAAACAGCAACATAGTTTTCAAATTGAAAGTCATGACCCTACAGTGCATTCAGAAAGTCTTCAGACCTTTTCTTTTTGCTATGTTGTGGCCATGTGCTAAAAAGAAAAAAAAAGTATTTAGGAATAAGTATTCAGACCTTTTGCTATGACACTTGAAATTGATCTCTGGGTTCCTCCCATTTCTCTTGATCATCTTTGAGATGTTTCTACACCTTGAATGGATCCAGCTCTGGTAAATTCAGTTGATTGGACATGATGTGGAAAGACGCACATCTGCCTATATAAGCTCTCACAGCTAACAATGACTATCAGAGCGAAAACCAAACCATGAGGAGGAAAGAACTGCTTGTAGAGCTCAGAGACAGAATGGTGTGGAGACACAGCTCTGGAGAAGGCTACAAAACAATTCTGCTGCACAGCACAATATCCTCCATAATTCTTAAATGGAAGTAGTTTGGAAGAATCAGGACTCTACCTAGAGCTGGCTGCCACACCAGACTTAGTAATCAGGGGAGGAGGACCTTGGTAAGAGAGGTGACCAAGAACCCAATGGTCTCTCTGGCTGAGCTCCAAAGATCCTGTGTGCAGATGGGAGAAATGTCTAGAAGGTCAACCATCACTGCAGCACTCTACCAATCTGGGCTTTATGGCAGAGCGACCAGACTGAAGAATCTCCTCAGTAAGAGACACATGAAAGCAAACCAGTTTCCAAAAAAGCACCTCTGAGTGTGATAAACCAAGTTCTCTGGTCTTTTTGGCCTCAATTCTAAGGCTCATGTCTGGAGGAAACCAGGCACTGCTCATCACCTGATCAATACCATCCCTACAGTGAAGCATGGGGGAGGAAGCATCATGCTGTGGGGGTGTTTTTCAGCAGCTGGGAATTTAACAGCCTTCCATCTTACACAAGTTTTCAGTCTTGTGTAAATCTTTGCTGATTAAAACTATTTAAATCCAAACTCAAGTTCTAACCTTTTTGTTCTGTGTTAAAACTGATGATAATATTTACATAAACTGAAAGGTTTAAGAATGTAGAAATTATTAGTCTAAATTAAATTATTAATGGTTTTAAAATGTATTACAATTAATAAAACATGGTTTTAATATGAAAAAGCCATAAAATCCTCTTGAGGAGCACTAATGGCTCTAAACTGAACTGGCCATAAGCTCTCTGTGTCTCAAAACAATGCCAAGTCTTCAAGACACACAAAATTATTATTTCCATGTCTCAAGACAGAGAGATGTCTTCATTCATTCAGTCTTAAGGTGTCTTGAGACATCTTGGAATAACGTCTTATCTAAGCCTGTCAAGTCATCTTAAGATAGCTGGGTATGTTCTGCAACATCATGACCTTGTTTCCAGAGTCCTCTAATCCTAAAACTCTCCGGTGCCCCTCCATGGTGCACTTACTGGAGTTTTAAACACTGTGTTTACTCATTGCACTCTTAGACACATCTACCATATTGTACCACCTTGTAGATGTAAAGTCAGAAATCCTTCATCTGTGCTCAGTGGCTGGACACTTTTGGTTGGTGAACTATTTTTAGTCCAGCAATGACATTGAGGTGTTTAACCCTGTAAAACCCAAAAATAGAAAAAAGAGCAAAAAAAATTTTTTCACCTCTCTAATGATGTTAAAGGACACCTCTGATGCAAAAATTGAAGGGTTACCTAAATTTTTATGTTTTAGTAAGTTTTTACAGAAATGTTGCAATATTGCAACATTGGGCCTGGAAGGGAGCAGAATTTGTGTATTTGCACTCACACTGTCAAAACAAATATACTGAACAACAAAGGGTTAGTTTGCGCTGTGAATTGCTTACAAAGCTCTATAACAGTAAATATCATATTAATAATCACACAGCAGTCACACTTTTATGAATCTAAATTTATTGGGAAAAAAAACATTATATCACTGGTGGTACACAGAACCTCAGAGCAGTCACAGGTGTCTGTGGTATTACTGTTATTACTGGCCTTGTTCCAACGTTGAATCTTCTGGAAGCATGGAGGCAAGCTTCATTACAACACCTGACATTCCAAGTTCTGGTGTCGCTGGTGTCTGATTCCATTTCAAAGTCACTCTCTCCGGTTTGGACAGCTTCAATGACATCTTTCACAGCGTAAACACATTTCCTTGCTCGTAGCATTCTGCAATGGAAATAATAGTGGGAAGAGTTAGAAAATGCTAAAGTCTGAATCATTTTAATGCAAATGAATGCTAATTATGTAATTCATTCCACTCAAGTCACACAATACTGTGTGATCACTTAGATCAACATATTAAAAAGAACACCCAGACAACTTAGATAAACAGTGTCCAGAACAATGCACCATGCTTACAACCCCCAGACCACTTACATCCACACAATAAAGAATATTCACACATGCCCCCACAGCCATACATTAACCATATATGTATTTTTACAGATAAAATACAGCAATGTTTCAAATACTCCTACTGGAAGGGCTTGAGATACCACAACAATAAATTATGTTTTCATTCAGAATTACTCAAATCTGTTCTAAACAGATGCAAAATTGCAATTAAATCAAATACATTATATTTTTAGTAGTAATAAAGTAAGTATTTTACAATATGTGAACATTTGAGAAGTGCTATGTCCCTATGCAGTGTGCAAGGTGCATATGCCATTTTGACTACCATCCTGACCCAATGTTGTAAAAGTACAACAAAGACATAACAAGCTGAAAATCTAAGTTGGTGCATGCATTCAACAATACTTCAGTAATTACATGTTCCAGACATTCTAATAATTGCAAAAAAAAATAATTTAGGGATTTTACTTACTTCAGTGTTGAGATATCCACTTCAGTGAAAGAAGGAGATATGCATCCAGAGAAAACTTCACAAGTTGTATGGCTTCATGGCCTGATGGTCAGACCTATTTACACATTTACCATCCAATGGCATTGCAAGGCTAAACAATGAGAGCTAATGACTGTAAATATGCTCTTACAGAAAAAAAAAACATTTGCAGGTTTGTTTTTTGTACAGCTAAAAGTGATGTTGTAATTTTGCAACCGGGGGTCTTACAGGGTTAAACCCCAGCAAGTCCTGAGGGGGTCCTGACCATTAGAGAACAGAATAAAGGGGACTAACAAAGTTTGTAGAGAAACAGATGGACAGTCTGTAACTACAGAACTACAAATTGCTCCTTTATGGTAAACAGAGGCTGATATACTGGACAGTAAAAAACAAAGGGGGTCATAATATTGTGATAGGCGACATAATCTGCAAACGTGCCAGATACCAAGCTTTGGGGGTGAAACGTAGCAGAATACAGTACCGATTTCATAGTGTGAGTGTAGCCTTAGTCTCTGCCAAGAGAGACTCTGATGAAATAACAATAAAATAGAATTTAAGAAATGTGACATCATTATATCGGTTTTGTGAACAAAGCACAGTAAAGGTTATCTGGTTCAGTTCCTACAGATTCGATGACTGGGTTTTAATTTTTTAAACAATCAGGATACACTGAGCTGGCTCTGGGATGTGGAGCACTTGTTCAGACTGATGGCACAGAGCTGGAACTGACTGATTGAAGAAGGGGAGGAGCCAATCACAATTAGGAGGAAACAGACCATAAAAGCTCACCAACCTAAGCAGGGTGGTTGTGTGTGCTTATGCCAAAGAAAATGGTAACCACAGGGTTGTGTAGGGGGTGGCCTGTGCTTGTTAGTGCAGTTTGCTGGTTGAATAATATTGCTGCATCTCCATGGAGTCCAAGTGCAGTGAAAAAGGCTCCTCAGTTTCCTGTACCAAACCTACCTCCAGTTGATGTATCTCAGCTCAAACAGCCTGATCCTGCTCAGAAGTGTGAGGTACAAGATGTTGAGAGGATTCCTTGTGGTGAACCTGGTGCAAATGCTTCTCGCTGTGAGGCTCTGAACTGCTGCTTTGATGGGCAGCAGTGCTACTATGGAAAAATGGGTAAAGCTTGTTTAGGTTTGACTTTGTACAGCTCTTATTTGAAATGGAGTGTCAGTCATGTGTGTTTGTCTTACCAGTGACTGTCCAGTGTACCAGAGATGGCCAGTTTATATTGGTGGTGGCCAGGGATGCTACTCTTCCCAGACTGGACCTGGATTCAGTCAGCCTGGTTGGAGGAAGTGATGGTCCCTGTGCTCCTGTTGATTACAGCACAGCCTTTGCTATCTACCAGTTTCCTGTAACTGCTTGTGGAACCAGCATGATGGTTTGTGTTTGAGGTTTCTCTTCAAATATGGATTTGGTTTATATCAAAGTAACTGGTTAGCTCTTCCAGGTGCAAGATGGTTATGTGGTCTATGAGAACAGGATGTTTTCTTCCTATGAAGTTGGTGTAGGACCACTTGGTTCCATTACAAGAGACAGCTACTATGAGTAAGATAACTAGAACACATTGCAGTTGTTCCTTCAAGGCTTTCACTGACCCACTTTGTCTTTTCTAAGGCTCTTCTTCCAGTGTTGGTATTCTGGGTCGATCTATGCCGCTATAGCAGTTGAACCTTATGCCCGTGCTGATCCGCTGCCTGTAGTTGCTTCTGGACACCTCAGAGTAGAACTAAGATTAGCAAATGGCCAGTGTGTCACAAAGGGCTGTGTGCAAGGTGAGGAACTTCTAGATCCATCCAATGCTAACTTTGTCTTGTTGGTGGTTACAAAAAATGTGATCTTGTGCCTCCTAACAGAACAAGCTGCCTACACCTCATACTACAGTCAGGCTGACTACCCTGTGACTAAGGTTCTGAGGGAGCCTGTGTATGTGGAGGTGAGAATCTTGGAGAGGACTGATCCAAATATCGTCCTGGTACTGGACCGCTGCTGGGCGACCTCTACCCCGAACCCATCCAGCCTTCCTCAGTGGGACCTTCTGGTGAATGGGTAAGGTCTCTACAGGTCCATAACTGTGCAGTCCAGTGTCTGTTACAGACCAGTAACTGTCCAAGGTGTTGTTCCAAAGGTGTCCATACCAGGATGACCACTACCTGACCAGACTGGTTCCAGTGGATGGGTCATCTGGGCTTCAATACCCTTCCCATTACAGGCGCTTTGTGTTCAAGATGTTCACATTTGTGAAGCCTGACACCATGGCTCCTCTGCAAGAGACGGTAAAGGATTAAAACCTCATTGCTTTTGTACAGTGAATGATGCTTAGTTGCTTAGTGCTGCTTCTCTTTCAGGTCTTCATCCACTGCAGTACAGCTGTATGTGTTCCAAGTGCAGCTGATGCATGTGAACCCAGGTGCCAGAGACAAAGTAGGTAGAACAATTGATCTGATTTAGTTGTCTTGGTGAATTCTTGAACTTCATGGAGTTTCTTTTACAACAGGGAGAGCTGTTGGAGCAGAGCTGGATTCTTCTCGTCCATCAGTCATTGTGTCTAGTGGAGCAGTGATCATTACTGGAGGGCATTAAGTGCAGCATTTTTAATTGACATGGAGAATAAACATTTTAAAGAGTCTGCCTTGGTTCCTTGTATTTAAGAATGGTTGCAGCTCATGGCTAGCTGTCGTGTAAGATTGTGACACAAAAAACGCTTTGAAATCTGAAGTTTTGTTCTAACATTTGGCTCCAACCAGTGGTAGCAGTCCCAATTCTGACTGGTGTCCGACTGTTTCTCCAGCTTCATGTGCTCTGCTTTCCACTGTGTACATGCCAGTTACCATCTTTCTGTAAACATGGTGACCTTGTTTCCAGAGTCTTCAGCTCTTAAACCAATCCAGTGCCATCTACATTGTGCCTTACAGGAGCGTTTATACCCAGTGCAGTCTGCTGCATTGCTTCACCTTGTAGATGTATAGCCAGTTAGCAGCTCGTCTCACTAGTGACTCTGCCACCTATCTACTCTAAAGCAAGTAAAATACTACAGTATTTCTGTAACATTTCTAAGAAACTAAACACTTTACCTTAAATTTCACACTCTGCCCCCCTAAGAGCCCCCCTCAAGAGGCCAATTATAACAACAGAATGTTCTTATCCATTTATTCTGCATCATTCTTCTTAAAATAAACATTGTTTAAATTGGTCCAACTAAATATGGGTTTTAAGAAGGATTACTTTCACGAAGATGTCACTTAATGGGGAATTGGAGCTTGTGACACAATTTGGATATGGGCAAGACATGCAAAAGGCCAAACGTTGGGGATCAAACGGGCCGGGGTATGACACAGATTACCTAGTGAAATAAATGCTGATGAAATGACAATTCAATAGAACCATCTTTATATTGGTTACATTAACAAAAGGTATTAAAGGTCGTCTGGTCCAGTTCCTACAGGCCTGATGACTTGCTGTTACAACATGAGATTCAGCAAAACAAAGGACAAAAAAAGGAGAAGCCAAAGTTTGGTGTAGTGTTGGAGAGAGATTAGAGGAGCACCTCAGAAATGGAGCTGATTCTGTTTAAGCACTGATAGATGGAGAATTTCCATGTTGCTATTCTGGAGTTGGGGAAGTCTGTCTCTTTTCCTGTTCAGGGTCACAGTGGTAACACAATGAGGTCAGAGGAACATTTAATAGCCAAATCTATTTTGTTTTATATACCATAAACATCAATAAATGTACAAACATGGTTTCTATTTGTTAAATAATCAGGATACACTGAGCTGGCTCTGGGATGTGGAGCACCTGTTCAGAGTGATGGCACAGAGCTGGAGCTGACTAATTAAAAAAGGGGAGGAGCCAATCACAATTAGGAGGAAACAGACCATAAAAGGTCACCAACCTAAGCAGGGCTGTTATGTGTGCTTATGCCAAAAAAATGGCAACCACAGGGATTGTTAGTGGGTGGTTTGTGCTTTTTAGTACCTTTTGCTGCCTTAATAATATTGCTGCATCTCCATGGAGTCTAAGTGCACTGAAAAAACTGCCTCAGGCTCCTCAGCTTCCTGTACCAAACCTATCTCCAGTTGGTGTATTTCAGCTGAAACAGCCTGACCTTGCTCAGAAGTGTGAGGTACAAGATGTTGAGAGGATTCCTTGTGGTGAACCTGGTGCAAATGCTTCTCGCTGTGAGGCTCTGAACTGCTGCTTTGATGGGCAGCAGTGCTACTATGGAAAAATGGGTAAAGCTTGTTTAGGTTTGAGTTTGTGCAGCTCTTATTTGAAATGGAGTGTCAGTCATGTGTGTTTGTGTTACTGTCCAGTGTACCAGAGATGGCCAGTTCATATTGGTGGTGGCCAGGGATGCTACTCTCCCCAGACTGGACCTGGATTCAGTCAGCCTGGTTGGAGGAAGTGATGGTCCCTGTGCTCCTGTTGATTACAGCACAGCCTTTGCTGTCTACCAGTTTCCTGTAACTGCTTGTGGAACCAGCATGACTGTAGGTACTTGTTCTTCAGTCTGGAGTATGTGACTTAAACCATTACTACACTTGGGCTTTTCTTTGGCTCTCCAGGTACAAGATGGTTATGTGGTCTATGAGAACAGGATGTTTTCTTCTTATGAAGTTGGTGTAGGACCACTTGGTTCCATTACAAGAGACAGCTACTATGAGTAAGAGAACTAGAACACATTGCAGTTGTTCCTCCAAGGCTTTCACTGACCCTTATTTTTTATTTTTTTTTTTCTCTTCCAAGGCTCTTCTTCCAGTGTTGGTATTCTGGGTCAATCTATGCAGCTGTAGCAGTTGAACCTTACACCCATGCTGATCCTCTGCCTGTAGTTGCTTCTGGACCCCTCAGAGTAGAACTAAGGCTAGCAAATGGCCAGTGTGTCACAAAGGGCTGTGTGCAAGGTGAGGAACTACTAGATCCATCCAATGCTAACCTTGTCTTGTCTGTGGTTACAAAAATGTGATATTGTGCTTCCTAACAGAACAAGCTGCCTACACCTCATACTACAGTCAGGCTGACTACCCTGTAACTAAGGTTCTGAGGGAGCCTGTGTATGTGGAGGTGAGCATCTTGGAGAGGACAGATCCAAATATAGTCCTGGTACTGGGCCGCTGCTGGGCGACCTCTACCCCGAACCCATCCAGCCTTCCTCAGTGGGACCTTCTGGTGAATGGGTAAGGTCTCTACAGGTCCATAATTGCAGTCCAGTGTCTGTTACAGACCAGTAACTGTCCAAGGTGTTCTTCCCAAGGTGTCCATACCAGGATGACCACTACCTGACCAGGCTGGTTCCTGTGGATGGGTCGTCTGGCCTTCAATACCCTACCCATTACAGGCGCTTTGTGTTCAAGATGTTTACATTTGTGAAGCCTGACACCATGGCTCCTCTGCAAGAGACGGTAAAGGATTAAACCCTCATTGCTTTTGTGGAGTGAATGATTTGGTTTCTTAGTGCTGCTTCTCTTTCAGGTCTTCATCCACTGCAGTACAGCTGTATGTGTTCCAAGTGTGGCTGGTGCATGTGAACCCAGGTGCCAGAGACAAAGTAGGTAGAATTCTTGATATGCTTCGGTTTTCTTTGAGCTTAAGACTTATGGAGCATTTATTTCTCAACAGGGAGAGATGTTGGTGCAGAACTGGCTTCTCACCCATCAGTAATCGTGTCTAGTGGAGAAGTGATCATTACTGAAGGGCATTAAGAGCAGCACCCTATTTTGAGATGTTGCATAATAAACTTTTTAAAACATCTGCCTTGAGTCCTTCTGTTTAAGCATGACTGCAGTTCATGCGTAGCTTTTGCATGAGGCTTTGATGCTAACATTGTTTTGAAATCAGAATCCTGGTTCCCTAAAATTAACATTTGGAACCAACCAGTAGTAGCAGTCCAAATCCTGGCTGTTTAAATCTGGCTTGAGTTTAGCGTTTTCCCATCTTCATATGCTCTGCTGTGTCAGACCTGTATGGCAGTTGCTGTCTTTCTGTGAACTTGATGACCTTGTTGCCAGAGTTCTGATCTTAAAACACTCCAGTGCCACCTACATTGTACCTTTCACTTGCTTACTGGTAACTCCCTGTCCAGATAGATGCAGTGACATTAGTCTACCTTGTAGATGGAAGTCTGACACCAGCTCCTCTGCTGTTGCACAGTTTTAGTCATGTTTGGTAATCCTTCTTCACTGGCTACAGGATGATGGTGGTTATATCTTTCTGGCTGGTAAACCATTCAACACACTAGCACACCACCCCAGTGCAGTACTGAGACTGATTTTCCCCACCCAAAATGGTATCTAATGTGTGGGTCAGGACCATTAGACAACAGTGTAAGGGAGACTAACAAGAACAGCTATGTTAAGGAACAATTGGACTACAAAGTGCTTCTATAGTGTCAGCAGAGGGTGATTTACTTTTCAGTGAGTGTAGAAACAAAGGGTGGCCATAATACTGGGAAAGCACTGTAATTTACTAATGTAAAGTGTGGTGGCATGCCAGGTAGCACTGTTGCTTCAGCAAGAAGTTTCTGGTTTGAACTCCAGGTGGAGTGGTCTGGGTCCTTTCTGTCTGGGTGTGGTCTTTGTGGATGTACTCCAGGTGCTCTGATTTCTTCCCACAGTCCAAAAGACAGGCTTTAGATGAATTAATTATGCTAAAGAAACCTGTGAGTGTTTAAGTGTGTGCCCTGACTAGGGTTGTTTCTGCCCTGTGCCATTGGCTAGGCACTGGTTCTCCTGCATCATTGTCCAGGGCTAAGCAAAGAAAGTGAATGAAGGAAGGACTATGTAATGTGCACATGTGCAAGATGCCACACTTTTGGGGTCAAATGTACCGGGGTGCGGTACAGATTACAGTGTGAGTACGGCCTTAGTCTCTGCCAAGAGAGACGCTGAAGAAATGTGACATCGATGTATCAGTTTTGTTAGCAAAGTGCAGTAAAGGTAATCTGGTTCAGTTCCTACAGATCTGATGACTTGAATCCCTCTTCAGCCTGTCACAAAGTAATCCCTGCAACCTCAATACTAAGTCCAGAGTCCTACGAAGATACAGAAAGAGGGAAGAACCACAAGGGACGCAAGACACAACTGGTCGGAAACAATTTTGAGTTTGGGAACACAGAAGGGAAATAAGTGGAGTATAAAAGACAACCACAAAGAGGACAAATGGTTCTGGTTATCCCACAGACTCCCTGAAGTAACTGCTGAAGGGTTTAAACAAGCAGGGGTTCAGTGTGACCAGAGAATCCAAGAAAAGAGTCAAGTCAAGTCAAGTCAGATTTATTTATATAGCGCTTTTTACAATGGAGCATTGTCTCAAAGCAACTTTACAGGTTTAGATTATCTCCTAATAACTACGTCCAATCTCAAATTGAGCAAGCCTAGGGCGACAGTGGCAAGGAAAACTCCCTAGTTTTCTAGGAAGAAACCTTGGGAGGACCAAGACTCAAAATGGGACCCAACCTCCTTGGGCGGCGTAGATGATAAATCTAAGATCGAACTAAAGTCGATGGAGTCAAAGTTTGAATAGAATGTGAAGTAATGCACATCGACATTAAGTGGCCCGGGTATGATGATAATCTAAGAGCGAAACTAAAGTCATGGAGTCATGGTCGAATAAAATGTGAATTATGCACAGTGGAGCTCCAGCAGATGAACATTCATGTGTAGGGCCGTAACTGCCGGAACACAGCTCGGAAGAGAAACAGAAAATTGTAATTAGTTATTGATTAAGAGCACAGTGTTTTTATTAACAATCACTGAATGCCATTGGTCAATCACTGATGCCAAGTGTAAGCCACTGAGACCCCGGCAGCATTAGCTATAGCAGCATAGCTAGAAACGCTATAAAGAGGAGAACTGGTAGGAAACACAAGCCAAGAGGGGATCCACAATGAAACATTGGCAACCCCACGAGTGGCAGAAAGACAGCAACCCAACTTCGTCTCTGATCACCATAAGACTTTTTGACTATGAACCCCCAGCTCTGCCCTTATTCTAAGGCAAGGATGCATGAGTCAAGATCACGAGGACCGAAGCCTAGTTTCAGCCAGACCGCCCACTCGACACTCCCGGCTAGCCGGACAAGGCAGGCAGGTCAGACATGACTCCAGACTCCCGGCCCCAGCAACCCCAACCATGCAACCTGGTCTAAAATCTAGTCAAAAGCCTGCGTAAATAAGTAATGTCTTTAGCCTAGACTTAAACCTTTTGGAGGGTGTCTGAATTTTTCGAACGATAGTGGGAAGTTTTATTCCATAGTTTTGGGGGGCCATGTCATGAGAAAGCCTTTCTTTCTCCCTGCTGGTGACTTTTTTTAATTCTAGGAACTAAAGAAGTCCTGCACCCTGCTACGAAGTAACGAGTTGGGATTGTAAAAACTCTAAGAGGTTCCACTCAGATAATGTGGGCCAGGGCCATGTAGAGCTTTATAAAAGTTACAAAAGTATTTTGTTAATCAATGCGGAATTTGACTGGTAACCATGCAGTGATGATAGAACAGAAGTGAAATGCATCAAAATTTTCACTAGTTCACGAGTTTAGCAACTCGGGCGGCTGCATTCTGACCAACTGAAGTTTATTTATAGATTTACTAGAGCATCCAGTAAGTAAGGCGTTACAGTAATCTAATCTAATCTATCAGTATCTTGAGGTTATAAACGCATGAACAAGTTTTTCTGCATCATTAAAAGAGAGGATATTTCTAAGTTTAGCGATATTATGTAATTGAAAGAAAGCAATTCGAGTGATGCTGCTAATGTGCGCATCAAAGGAGAGATCTGAATCAAATGTGACCCCTAAGTTTTTTACAGACGGACTGGGCAATACTGGACAGCCATCTAGATTTAGGATAGATGTAGCTAACCTGTCTCTCACAGCCTTGGGTCCCACTAATAGCACCTCAGTTTTATCTGAGTCAAGTAAAAAAAAATTAAATGACATCCAATCTTTTATTTCCTTTACACAGTCCTCAATTTTGCCAATTGTAAGGCCATCATTTGGTTTGGCTGATATGTACAGCTGTGTATCACAGCTGTGTATCATCTTCATAGCAGTAGAAAGTAATGCCATGTTTACGAATAATTGAGCTTAGTGGCAGCATATACAGAGAGAATAAAAGTGAGCCAAGCACAGACCCCTGAGGCACACCATACTTCACTTTTGAGAGCTTAGATCTTAGATTATTTATATGAACAAACTGGTACCGGTCAGTTAAGTAGGATTTAAACCAAGAAAGTGCTGATCCCTTAATACCTACAGTATTTTCTAGTCTGTTTAGTAAAACATCATGATCTATAGTGTCAAATGCTGCACTTAAATCTAACAGAACAAGAAAAGAAACACATCCCTTATCTGAGGACATTAACAAGTCATTTAGTACCCTAAGTAATGCTGTTTCAGTACTATGATGGGGCCTGAAGCCAGACTGAAATGTTTCATAAATTTCATTCCTTTGGAGGTAACTACAGAGCTGCTGATAGACAGCTTTTGTCTAAGATTTTGGGGACAGAACCGGTATGATTTGAAATTGGTCTATAATTAGATATCACACAAGGGTCAAGATTGGCTTTTTTAATCAGTGGTTTGATAACGGCAGACTTAAAGGATTCGGGCACATAACCTAAGGTAAGGGATGAATTTAAAATAACTAACACTGGCTCTATAACACTAGGTAATACTTGTTTGAGTAGACGTGTAGGAATTGGATCTAACAAACATGTTTGACCAGCTGATCTCTGTCTGATTAACTACTGCCTGTCAACTTGAGTTAATAGCCAACATGTACAGCAAAGTCAGCTGACCCAACTTCTGGGAAGCTGGCCCCCATGTGTTCAAAAACGGAATTCATATTCTGCTGTTTGTGCTGTAGAAATCGTCGTTTGTGCTGCTTCCATTTAAGAAATTAAACATTACATTTTATGACCTGTGATGTCACGAAGCCCTCAATCAGAGACCAAATCACATCAAAATGGCCTTATTTGTTTGTGCTGCGTTAGTGCTGGTCTGTGAGGGGCAGCTTCACAGAGATCACCTCTTCAATAAGGGAGCACAGAGGAAGCTGGCTAGAAAAAGACAAAGACAAAACATTTTAAAACAGGTTTTGAAAGCTGTTTTGGCCATTTCAAAGTTGTCTTTTAATATTGTCGAATTAAATCTATTTTTTCGAGGTGTAAAAATGGTTTCCATTTTTTTAAATAATCAGGATACACTGAGCTGGCTCTTGGATGTAGAGCACCTGTTCAGACTGATGGCACAGAGCTGGAGCTGACTAATTGAATAAGGGGAGGAGCCGATCACAATTAGGAGGAAACAGACCATAAAAGCTCACCAACCTGGTTTGTGTGACTTGAGTGTGCTTACGTCAAAGAAAATGGCCCAAAGAAGGATTGCTTGTGACTGGCTTGTGCTTTTTGGTGCTGTTTGCTGTCTGAATAATGTTGTTGCATCTCCATGGAGTCTAAGTGCACTGAAAAAACTGCCTCAGGCTCCTCAGCTTCCTGTACCAAACCTACCTCCAGCTGGTGTATCTCAGCTAAAACAGCCTGATCCTGCTCAGAGGTGTGAGGTACAAGATGTTGAGAGGATTCCTTGTGGTGAACCTGGCGCAAATTCTTCTCGCTGTGAGGCTCTGAACTGCTGCTTTGATGGGCAGCAGTGCTACTATGGAAAAATGGGTAACGCTTGTTTAGGTTTAAGTTTGTACAGCTCTTATTTGAAATGGAGTGTCAGTCATGTGTCTTTGTGTTACCAGTGACTGTCCAGTGTACCAGAGATGGGCAGTTTGTATTGGTGGTGGCCAGGGATGCTACTCTCCCCAGACTGGACCTGGATTCAGTCAGCCTGGTTGGAGGAAGTGATGGCCTCTGTGCTCCTGTTGATTACAGTACAGCCTTTGCTATCTACCAGTTTCCTGTAACTGCTTGTGGAACCAGCATGACTGTAGGTACTTGTTCTTCAGTTTGGAATGTGTGAATTGAAGAACTACTACATTTGGGCATTTTGTTGGCTCTCCAGGTACAAGATGGTTATGTGGTCTATGAGAACAGGATGTTTTCTTCCTATGAAGTTGGTGTAGGACCACTTGGTTCCATTACAAGAGACAGCTACTTTGAGTAAGATAACTAGAACACATTGCAGTTGTTCCTTCAAGGCTTTCACTGACCCACTTTGTCTTTTTTAAGGCTCTTCTTCCAGTGTTGGTATTCTGGTGCGATCTATGCAGCTGTAGCATTTGAGCCTTACAGCCATGCTGATCCTCTGCCTGTAGTTGCTTCTGGACCCCTCAGAGTAGAACTAAGGCTAGCAAATGGCCAGTGTGTCACAAAGGGCTGTGTGCAAGGTGAAGAGCTTATAGATCCATCCAATGCTAACCTTGACTTGTCTGTGGTTAAGTGATCTTGTGCTTCAACAGAACAAGCTGCCTACACCTCATACTACAGTCAGGCTGACTACCCTGTGACTAAGGTTCTGAGGGAGCCTGTGTATGTGGAGGTGAGCATCTTGGAGAGGACCGATCCAGATATCGTCCTGGTCCTGGATCGCTGCTGGGCGACCTCTACCCCGAACCCATCCAGCCTTCCTCAGTGGGACCTTCTGGTGAATGGGTAAGGTCTCTACAGGTCCATAACTGTGCAGTCCAGTGTCTGTTACAGACCAGTAACTGTCCAAGGTGTTCTTCCCAAGGTGTCCGTACCAGGATGACCACTACCTGACCAGACTGGTTCCAGTGGATTGGTCGTCTGGCCTTCAATTCCCTAGCCATTACAGGCGCTTTGTGTTCAAGATGTTCACATTTGTGAAGCCTGACACCATGGTTCCTCTGCAAGAGACGGTAAAGGATTAGAGCCTCACTGCTTTTGTACAGTGGATGATTTGGTTGCTTAGTGCTGCTTCTCTTTCAGGTCTTCATCCACTGCAGTACAGCTGTATGTGTTCCTAGTGTGGCTGGTGCATGTGAACCCAGGTGCCAGAGACAAAGTAGGTAGAATTCTTGTTCTAATTCTGTTCTCTTTAAATTTCTTAAGGCTTATGGTGTGTTTGTCTTTTCTCTCTCTCTCACACAACAGGGAGATATGTTGGCGCGGAACTGCATTCTTCTCACCCATCAGTCATTGTGTCTAGTGGAGAAGTGATCATTACTGAAGGGCATTAAGTGCAGATCCTTAATTTGTGACGAGCATTGCAAAATAAAAAGTTTAAGAGTTCGGTGTTTTTTTTTTTGTTTGAATTATGACTGCAGCACGTGGTTGTTGCACAGAGCTTCTTCCTTACAGCTTTGAAAGCTGGTGTAAAGTTACCGCTCTTGTCGTTCAGTATCCAGATAATGAGCAATATAGAGTAATTTAGGTGCAAGTGTGCATTGTCACCTGCTTGCTTTGTTAATGTTCTTTAGGTTTGTTTAAAGGCTGATTCAAGGGTTTACATTTTATTTTATTTATTGTAACAGGTATTTTCAGGTGCTTGCATGGGGTGACTTCGGATTCTTTCCCAGAAGGGAAACAATTGTGGTTTTCTTCCAAGAGACTAGAATCATTTTAGGCAGTCTGGGTGGCTTGGTGGATAGCACCTTTGCCTTCCAGAGAAAAGGTCCTGGGTTCAATCCCAGGGACCTGCATGTCCTCCCCATGTTTGTCCAGATGTACGCCATGTATGCTGGATGCCTCCCTCTGTCCAGAGACATGGAGTTTCTGAAATGTCCTTACGCATGGATTGGTGACCAAGGTTTAAGCTGGTAAGAAAATTAATGAATTTTCTGTCTTGACTACTAAATGTTTTAGTCTAGACTTGATCTCAATGTGTCCAGGTCTTGGGTTTGACTTGGTCTGAACTCTAGCAGTTTTGACTACGAGGTTATATCTTACAGTTAGCTTGGGAACATCTGTGGATCTCCCTGGAGGAGCTACAGTAGAACCTGTGGCTGGGGATAGGGAAGTCTGAACTCCTCAACAATAAGAAGGAAAGTCGTTTTTTCACACCCGTAACGTTCTAATTGCAAGTTCAATCATGGCGGGAGCACAGCATCTAAGCATGCTGTTCATTCACACTTCAGTTCAGACCTATTCCGCACCAAATGAGATAACTGTGCAGAAACATTTTAGTACTATGGAGTTAACCCACTAGCTGCAGACAGAGAGGGGTCACAAAGAACAATTAGAACAAAACCTTTATTCTGCAAAGCATGAATGCAATTAGTGAACTTTCTGATAAAGATTACTCCCTCATTAGATACTAGGGCTGATGGGCAAAAAGCATCGTTAGAAGCAGCTATGCCTGAACTTGGTTTTAGGTGGCTGACACCACATACCCCTCCCACACACGTTCTTCAGACCAGGGGCATTCCTAGGATCGGAGCTTTAGGGCTGCTGAGCACTTAACGAGATCCCAGTAAAGAATCTGTACATTTTAACATGCTATAATCACATTACTTACTGGAGCCACTGCACCCCAGACAGTCAAACTGTACCCAGTGAGTGTGTGTGTGTTTGTTTGGTGTGTTTGTTTGATGGTATGCGTTTGTGTGTGCACTTGCATGTGTGTTTGTGTGTGTGTAGTTACTGCTCAGCCTTGAGGATCATAGAGTTTGCAAGGCAAAGGTGGACAGCTGTATTTTCTTTGTTAATATTATAACTAGACCATATACTTTCTATGGTTTCAACATTTCTTCAGATTATCAGAGACGAACTTCAGTTTAAAAAGAAAAAACAAAAAAAAACCCCGACTTTTAATTTCATTTTTAGTGATGCTTGAGCATAAAAGGTACTGAAGAGGTACTGAAGTATCAGGCCTTCACATCACACTGTGGAATAGAATCTTCCCACAAGCTATCAGACTCTTCAATAACCATAGACTGATCTAAACACCACACACACCTCAGTAACATGAGCTCGTACACACACACACACACACACACACTTTTTGCTGCTAAATCAATATATACTGGCTGGCAAAAAAAACAAAGGTCACCACCTGGATTTAACTAAGCAAATAGTTAAAGAGCCTCGAATTGGATAATTACTGGTGATTATGTTTCAGCTGGTAACAAGTTCTTTAACCCTAACTGCTGCAGTGAGTAGCTTCTCATTTGTTAAACAAACATGTCGAAAGACATCCTGTGGTCATGGAAAAGATGTTCATCTGATTAAGAAGGGTCAAATTGTGAAAGAGTGGTTCAGGGAGCATGAGCCACCATTTTCACACATGGATTGGCCACCACAGAGTCCAGAGATGAACCCCATTGAGAATCTTTGGGATGTGCTGGAGAAGACTTTGTGCAGTGGAACAGATCTCCCATCATCAACACAAGATCTTGGGGGGAAAATTAATGCAACTCTGGGCAGAGATAAATGTTGTGACATTGCAGAAGCTTGTGGAAACACCACAAGGAATGAGTGCCTTAATCAAAGCTAAAGGCAGCCCAACGACCTTTTGTTTGGCCAGGCAGTGCATGTTTATAGTGCTGCTTCATCCTCTATCAGCCTGAAAAAAGGATGGTCATTAGAGCCAGGGGTGATTGTAGGATCAGAGGATAAGTGCTGAGAACCCAATGAGAAACCCATTTTCTTACCTTTTGCAGGGTAGAGGCACTGCTGTATTCTTTGTTAATAGTTATTTAAACTACACTTTTAATGGTTAAAATTTCTGGGCATCGGAGAACCCTCCAGTTAAAATAAATAAATAAAAAAGCGTCCCTTTTTCAGGAACTCCATCTAAGGGTGTTTCAGCACTATTAGAAGGGGCAAGACAAACCAGTGATTAGAACTCTCCTGCTGTACTGTATGATGTCTTTGTCCTACACTGCTCTGGGGCAGGATGGTGGGTAGTATAGCCACCTCACAGCAAGGAGATCCTGGGTCCTTTGTGGAGTCTTCCTGCCCTCCCTGTGTCCATTCTGGGTGCTCCAGTTTCAGGAGTTTGGACCATTACCATTGCTTGGAGCCAAATGTCAATTTTAGTTACTTTTGATTTCCAAGCAAGGTTGCTATCAAATGCAGCTTTGCTTAAACAAGGAACAGAGGCAAATGACGTTTTAAAAAGTTTATTCTCCAACATGTCAAATTAAGGTGATGCTTTTAATGCCATTTAGTAATGATCACTTCTCCACTAGACACAATGACTGACAGGTGAGAAGAATCCAGTTCTGTAGCAACATTTCTCCCTGTGGAGAGAAAAGCTAAATAAGCATTTTGAAATTCAAAGAGAACAGAACCAGAGCAATAATTCTACCTACGTTGTCTCTGGCACCTGGGTTCACATGCACCAGCCACACTAGGAACACATACAGCTGTACTGCAGTGGATGAAGACCTGAAAGAGAAGCAGCACTAAGCAACCAAATCATTCACTCCACAAAAGCAATGAGGGTTTAATTCTTTACCGTCTCTTGCAGAGGAGCCATGGTGTCAGGCTTCACAAATGTGAACATCTTGAACACAAAGCGCCTATAATGGCTAGGGTATTGAAAGCCAGACGACCCATCCACTGGAACCAGTCTGGTCAGGTAGTGGTCATCCTGGTATGGACACCTTTGGAAGAACACCTTGGAGAGTTACTGGTCTGTAACAGACACTGGACTGCACAGTTATGGACCTGTAGAGACCTTACCCATTCACCAGAAGGTCCCACTGAGGAAGGCTGGATGGGTTCGGGGTAGAGGTCGCCCAGCAGCGGCCCAGTACCAGGACGATATTTGGATCGGTCCTCTCCAAGATGCTCACCTCCACATACACAGGCTCCCTCAGAACCTTAGTCACAGGGTAGTCAGCCTGACTGTAGTATGAGGTGTAGGCAGCTTGTTCTGTTGAAGCAAGATCACATTTTTGTAACCACAGACAAGGTTAGCATTGGATGGATCTAGAAGCTCCTCACCTTGCACACAGCCCTTTGTGACACACTGGCCATTTGCTAGCCTTAGTTCTACTCTGAGGGGTCCAGAAGCAACTACAGGCAGAGGATCAGCATGGTTGTAAGGTTCAACTGCTACAGCCGCATAGATCGACCCAGAATACCAACACTGGAAGAAGAGCCTGGGAGGGAGACATAAGTCAGTAGAAGGCATAGAGCAACATGTGATCAGTTACTTCACTTACTCATAGTAGCTGTCTCTTGTAATGGAACCAAGTGGTCCTACACCAACTTCATAGGAAGAAAACATCCTGTTCTCATAGACCACATAACCATCTTGTACCTGGAGAGCCAATGAAAAGCCCAAATGTAGTAATGGTTCAATTCACATTCTAACCTGAAGAACAAGTACCTACAATCATGCTGGTTCCACAAGCAGTTACAGGAAACTGGTAGATAGCAAAGGCTGTACTGTAATCAACAGGAGCACAGGGGCCATCACTTCCTCCAACCAGACTGATTGAATCTAGGTCCAGTCTGGGGAGAGTAGCATCCCTGGCCACCACCAATATAAACTGGCCATCTCTGGTACACTGGACAGTCACTGGTAACACAAACACACATGACTGACACTCCATTTCAAATAGGAGCTGCACAAACTCAAACCTAAACAAGCTTTACCCATTTCTCCATAGTAGCACTGCTGCCCATCAAAGCAGCAGTTCAGAGCCTCACAGCGAGAAGCATTTGCACCAGGTTCACCACAAGGAATCTTCTCAACATCTTGTACCTCGCACTTCTGAGCAGGATCAGGCTGTTTGAGCTGAGATACACCAACTGCAGGTAGGTTTGGTACAGGAAGCTGAGGAGCCTGAGGAGGCTTTTTCACTGCACTTAGACTCCATGGAGATGCAGCAATATTATTCAGAAAACAAAAGGCACTAAAAAGCACAAGCCACCCACTAGCAATCACTGTGGTTGCCATTTTCTTTGGCATAAGCACACACAAGGAAAGTGCTTCGGTTGGTCACCTTTTATGGTCTGTTTCCTCCTAATTGTGATTGGCTCCTCCCCTTATTCAATTAGTCGTCAATAATGTTCCAGCTCTGTGCCATCAGTCTGAACAGGTGCTCCACATCCCAGAGCCAGCTCAGCGTTTCTTGATTATTTAACTAACAGAAACCATGTTTACACGTTTATTGATGTTCATGGTATCAAAGAAAAATCTGGAATATTACAAATCAACGTTAAAATGAAATAGCGTTTTAAAAATGTTTTCAAATGTTTTAGGCAGCTTTTCTTATCCAGCTTCCTCTGTGCTCCCTTATTGAAAAAGTTTTCACTCTGATGGATCTGCTGGCTTTGCTAAACATTTTGACCATTAGCTCAAATTGACAGGCAGTAGATAACCAGACAGAGATCAGTTCGTCATTTCTTGGATTTTCTCGTCACACTGAACCCATGCTTGTTTAAACCCTTCAGCAGTTACCTGAGGGAGTTTGTGGGATAACCAGAGCTATTTGTTCCCTTTGTGGTCGTCTTTTATTCTCCACCTCTTTCCCTTCTGTGGTCCCAAACTCAAAATTGTTTCCTACCAGTTGTGGCATTTTGCATCCCTTGTGGTTTTTCCCTCTTTCTATATCTTCTTATCAAATGTAGGACTCTGGACAGGTGATCTCCACTGGTGGATTTTCTGCCTATATTGAAGTTAATTTAATGGCACAAGCTCCGTTCTAAAAACAAACTGCACTCCATTAAGTGACACCTTTGTAAAATGAATTTGTATTAGAATCTGTGTTTCTATGTGGACCAATTAAAATAGCACAAATGTTTATTTTAACAGCACAAACGAATAAATCCGTTTTGATGTGATTTGGCCTCATTTAATGTAAGGAACATAAGGAACCCAGGCAACAGACATTTTTAAAAAAGTTTATTCTGCAACATGTCAAATTAAGGTGCTGCACTTAATGCCTTCCAGTAATGATCACTTCTCCACTAGATACAATGACTGAGAAGAATCCAGTTGGATGGATCAGAGAATGGATCAGGAGAAGCCTTAGCACTAGAATGGCTAAAACTCTGAATTTTTCCACAAGAGAACTTTCTCAGGACCCCGCTCCCCTGCTGTGAGCGACTTCATGTCCCCTTGTCTTGATGCATGCTCAATAATCCAGGTAAGAAAATCCCAGAAGTTGAATCTGCTCATCTGGACATAAGGTCTCAGAGACAGAAGTCACTTAGATGAGTGACGAAACTTTTCTCCGACAAAACCTTATGTCCAGATGAACAGATTCAACTTCTGGGATTCGTGTCCCATTATTACGCTAATGACCCACAGTGCGTCTCCAGGCGAACACCCCTCGCCCCCAGCCCAAACTCTAGAACCAGGCATGTTATATTCTAACCTGGCAGTGCAGGTCTGAGTGAAATGGATTCAGAATTCTTCTCTTTCTCACCTTTGTACAACGGAAGTGATGGAAAACACCACAGAACCTCAATTATTGCTTTATATACAGCTCTTCTTACAGTTATCACAGAAATTAACTTTTATTTCACTGAACTCTGCCTTGACATGGGTAAGAAATAATTAAACACCTCCACCTTCCTCAAACTATGCACTCACAGTTACTACTGGCAAAACCCAAAAAGGTTTATTGCTAAATTATGGGTACAATATATACACATATGCAATTGTAACTTTGCATCTAGCATTTATTACACACCTAGTTTTCCCTCATTTCTACATCTGCGACAGGCACGTTTGTTGCAAACACCATTTTGTGTTGTGGCTTCTATTGCAGAGCATCTGCACCTGGCACTGTCCACCTGTGACGTTGCTTTTTCGCCATTTTGAACGGAGTGCTAGTAACTGTTGTGTTCTTCTCTCTGCTGAAGTAATTCTATTCTTGTGGCTTTGCATGCGTTACAAACTCCACACAGTTGTGCGCAGTGGTTTCCACGCCACACTGCAAAAATTAAGAAGTCAATGGCACATTTTGGAAAGCAGATACGCGACATGTACATTATAAATACATGAAGCAAGTGCAGCAACATTATGCATATACATACCATCATGGAGTTGTAATCTGTAGTAGTGCTTGGTTTCCGTTTGCGCTCGTCGGCAACTAGCACATTGGTGCCGAGAACACAGACCAACTTGTTCTTAGGAGCATACACCGTCAGCGTGGCACTGGCCGATTTGGAAACCTCTGGAGAATTCTACCCGGCCCTTGGTGTTTTTTGCTGGAGGAAGAATCGCCTGTCTAATTTTGCTGATCATGCCAAGCAGAGTTGTGTTGTGGTTCAGTGTTAGCCAGTGCCATAGATGTGAAGAACTCGTCCATGGTGACAGTTCTGCCTTTCCCAGAAAGGGCTCCAGGAGTTATGACAACGTTCTCCTTGGTGTCCTCATTGTCAAACTGCAAAATACCACATGATTTCTTTGTAGCGGTCATGGGACATCACCTTCTCGATTGCAGGCACGGCATAGGTTTTGGACCAGGACTTGACCATCGCACCAATTCGACAGCGCGCTGCTCTGCTATAAAGGCCATCAGCTCACTGACAAAGGCTCCAGCTGGCGTTTGTTCTGCAGGCTTCATAGACTGTGCTGATCAGCAGCATGTCTATGGTGAACAAACCCAGAAAGCTCTGGAGTCTACTCGCTTTCCCACACTGCATGAAAGAAAATAAAGTTAATTGCACGCAACTATTTTACTTTAATATTACTACGTGATGAGATTTATGTAAAATACTCACAGAATAAACTTAAATATACAGAGTGGAAAAAAAACTACCAAAAACACACACAAGAAGACTCCAACCATTACATTACCTTGGCATTCTCTGTAGGTCCTGCTCTCACAGAACACAACATCTGTGCTGAAATGGTTCTGCTGAAGGCGTTCAGCACCTGCCATCTCCCAAACTGTCCCATCCTTTGCTTTCATGCTTGGTGCAAATGTGTTGTTCTCTGCTTCCAAACGTCCTTCTGGAAGGGCTGCACTGCTCTTCATTGGATGCGTCATTGGTATCCTCATCCATTGACTGTTCTAATGCCTTTCAGGTAACGCAGACAGGATTGACACCATTTCAAATAAGAGCTCCATAAACAGCACTGCTGCCCATCAAAAAAGCAACGTCTTGTACCTCAGACTTCTGAGCAGGATCAGACTGTTTGAGCTGAGATACACCAGCTGGAGGTAGGTTGGTTACAGGAAGCTGAGGAGACTTGTCAGTGCACTTAGACTCCATGGGATGCAGCAATATCATCCAGACAACAAAAGACAAGGCACTCACTAGAACTCGCTGCGTTTGCCATTTTCATTGGCGGAAGCAAACACAACAACACCACATACATTGGTGACCTTTTATGGTCTGTTTCCTCCTGATTGCGATCAGCTCCAGCTCTGTGCCATCAGTCTGAACACATCCCACATCCCAGAGCCAGCTCAGTGTATCCTGATTATTCAACTAATAGAAACCATGTTTACACGTTTATTGCTGTTCTGGTATAAACAAAAAAATAGATTTAAATTGGGAATATTAAAAGACAGCGTTTTAATGGCTGAAATAGCTTTTTGAAAACTAGTTGTTGCATTTTGCATCCCTTTTGGTTTGACCTTCTTTCCATAGCAAATGTAGATCTCTGGACTTAGAAATGAGGTTGCAGGGATTACTCTGACAGGTTGAAGAGTTTGATTTGGAGGTTTCCCAGAGCAGAGTCAATGCTCCTTTGTACGGAGAGGACCTCTGAAGCTGCCCCTTCCCCCTGGTGATTAAGAACAGAATTAAAATATTACTGCTCATTTGTGCTGCTTCCAGTTAAGAAATTAAGCATTATATTTTATTTCCTGTGATGTCACACAGCTTCCCATCAGAGGCCAAGTCACATCAACATGGTCTTATTCATTAGTGCTGGTTTGTGCCATTAAAATCAACATTTATTTTAATTGGCAAGGTAAGCAGAATTTTAGTAAGATGCATCATGCAGCCCCCATTCATGCCCAAATGGCACCTATATGGTTCCATTCCTGTTGGAGTGACTGAGATGAACTTCTTGCTTAGTCAACAGGTGATCTCCACTGGTGGACTTTATGCTCATAGCCAAGTTATTTCAGTGGCAGAAACCTCGCTACAAAAAAAAATACATATAATAGCGCTCCATCTGTTTAACTTACACAGTTCAAACACCACTATGTAGATAATCACTGCATGTGGTGTGCTATGACGGAGTCAATCCAGTTTGTTTATAGATTTAAGTTTGAAAACCTCCCATAGAAATGCACTGATGGAATGTTCAGATACAAATCCTGACCAACAAAACTCAAACTGAAGTCAAATGATGTCACCAAAGAGCACTCCATGACATGTTTTTACATCTGATACATAAACACATAAAAGTATTGTTGTACACCACCTAAAGTCTTAGGACACTAAAGCAACCCCATTCTTTCCCTTTGCTACATTTCAAGCACTGTTTTAGTTTCTTCCAGAAAAGGGAATCTAGTGGTTTTTGAACTTCACAGAGGTCAAGCAAGTTGCTGAAGCAATACAGCAGACTGAACCATAGATAAACCCTCCAGAAAAGAACACTATAGGTGGCACTGGAGTGTTTTGGGGTCAAACCACTCAAAACAGGGTCATCATGTTTGCAGAACGATGTAACTGACATGCATTAAAGAGCAGAGCTTATGATGCAGGAGAAAATATCACACGAGATTTGACAGCCAGGTATTGGACAGTTACCACTGGTTGGAGGTAAATGTTAATTTTAAGGACCAGACTGCAGAGTTAAAAGCAGTGCTGGCATCAAACCCTTGTGCAACAACAAACCATTATCTGCAGCCATGGTTAAACATTGGGAACAGAGGAAACATGTTTTAAAAATGTTTATTCTGCAACATGTCAAATTAAGGTGCTGCACTTAATGCCCTTCAGTAATGATCACTGCTCCACTAGACACAATGACTGACAGGTGAGAAGAATCCAGTTCTGCTCCAACATCTCTCCCTGTAGAGAAAGAAAGAAAAAAAAAAAAAACAACACACCTCCATAAGCTTCAAGAAACTTAGAGAATGGAACCAGATCAAGAAGTCTACCTACTTTGTCTCTGGCACCTGGGTTCACATGCACCAGCCGCACTTGGAACACATACAGCTGTACTGCAGTGGATGAAGACCTGAAAGAGAAGCAGCACTAAGCAACCAAATCATTCACTAAACAAAAGCAATGAGGGTTTAATCCTTTACCGTCTCTTGCAGAGGAGCCATGGTGTCAGGCTTCACAAATGTGAACATCTTGAACACAAAGCGCCTGTAATGGCTAGGGTATTGAAGGCCAGACGAAACATCCACTGGAACCAGTCTGGTCACGTAGTGGTCATCCTGGTATGGACACCTTTGGAACACCACCTTGGACAGTTACTGGTCTGTAACAGACACTGGACTGCACAGTTACAGACCTGTGGAGACCTTACCCATTCACCAGAAGGTCCCACTGAGGAAGGCTGGATGGGTTCGGGGTAGAGGTCGCCCAGCAGCGGCCCAGTACCAGGACGATATTTGGATCAGTCCTCTCCAAGATGCTCACCTCCACATACACAGGCTCCCTCAGAACCTTAGTCACAGGGTAGTCAGCCTGACTGTAGTATGAGGTGTAGGCAGCTTGTTCTGTTAGGAAGCACAAAATCACATTTTTGTAATCTCAGACAAGTCAAGGTTAGCATTGGATGGATCCAGAAACTCCTCACCTTGCACACAGCCCTTTGTGACACACTGGCCATTTGCCAGCCTTAGTTCTACTCTGAGGGGTCCAGAAGCCACTACAGGCAGAGGATCAGCATGGGCATATGGTTCAACTGCTACAGCCGCATAGATCGACCCAGAATACCAACACTGGAAGAAGAGCCTTATGAAACAAACAATGGATCAGTAGAAGCCCCAGAACAACAAGTGTAATGAATCAGTTACTGAACATACTCATAGTAGCTGTCTCTTGTAATGGAACCAAGTGGTCCTACACCAACTTCATAAGAAGAAAACATCCTGTTTCTCATAGACCACATAACCATATTGCACCTGGAGAACCAACCAAAATGCCAAATGTAGTAATGGTTCCAGTCACAACACTCCAAACTGAAGAACAAGTTACCTACAGTCATGCTGGTTCCACAAGCAGTTACACAGGAAACTGGTAGTAGATAGCCAAAGGCTGTGGCTGTAATCAACAGGACCACAGGGGCCATCACTTCCTCCAACCAGGCTGATTGAATCCAGGGTCCAGTCTGGGGAGAGTAGCATCCCTGGCCACCCACCAATATAAACTGGCCATCTCTGGTACACTGGACAGTCACTGGTAACAAAAGATACATGACTGACACTCCATTTTAAATAAGAGCTGTACAAACTCAAACCTAAACAGCTTTACCCATTTTTCCATAGTAAACACTGCGCCCATCAAAGCAGCAGTTTAGAGCCTCACAGCGAGAAGCATTTGCACCAGGTTCACCACAATTGAATCCTCTCAACATCTTGTACCTCACACTTCTGAGCAGGATCAGGCTGTTTTAGCTGAGATACATCAACTGGAGGTAGGTTTGGTACAAAAGCTGAGGAGCCTTTTTCACTGCACTTAGACTCCATGGGTTTGCAGCAATGTTATTCAGACAGCAAAAAGGTACTAAAAAGCACAAAACCACCCACTAACAATCCCTGTGGGTTTTGCCATGTTCTTTGGCATAAGCAACACAACTACCTTGCTTAGGTTGGTGACTTTTTATGGTCTGTTTCCCCCTCTTAATTGTGATTGGCTCCTCCCCTTATTCAATTAGTCAGCTCCAGCTCTGTGCCATCAATCTGAAACAGGTGCTCCACATCCCCGAGCCAGCTCAGTGTATCCTGATTGTTTAAAAAATAGAATCCATGTTTTACACGTTTTATTGATGTTTGTGGCGTAAATAGATTTGCCTATTAAGTGTTCCTCTGACCTCATTGTGTTACCACTGTGACCCTCAAACAGGAAAGGAGATAGAGACTTCCCCAATTCCAGAATAGCAACATGGACATTCTCCATCTATCAATGTTTACGCACAGAGTCAGTTCCATTTCTGAGGTGCTCCTCTAATCTCTCTCCATCAATCTACACCAAACTTTGGCTTCTCCTGTCTTTGTCCTTTGTTCTGCTGAATCTCATGCTGCACCAGCAAGTCATCAGACCTGTAGGAAACTGGACCAATTACCTTTGCTGCACTTTGTTAATAAACAAACCAAATAAAGGTGGTTCTATTTCATTGTCATTTCATCAGCGTTTATTCCACTAAGGTAATCTGTGTCATACCCAGGAATGTTTTGTCCACTTTACATAGTCCTTCATTCATTCATTCATTTGCTTATCCACTTAATTCTGGGCAGACCACCAATCCATGGTAGGGCACACACATGGGTCACTAGCATAATTATTTAACCTTAATCATGTCTTTAGACTGTGGAGAAAAAAAAAAAGATATGATAATCCTTTATTAGTCCCACAATGGGGAAATTCACAGATTACAGCTACAAAAGTGACAGCAGCACACAGTAGTAGATAAAAAGTTTAAGAGAATAAAAAAGAATTCCGGTCAAAAGTTTTAGAACACATCATCATTTCAACAGTTATTATTGACATTTTACTCCAGTGAATAATCTGAAATGGTCACAAAGCAATTGAAAGAAATAAACGTAATATTTAAAAAAATGAACCTGAACTTGAACAATAGTTTTGAAATTCAGGCACTAAACCGAAGGCTTATTTCATGGAACACATCATTGTTTAAACAACAGACAGTTGTACTACAGCACTGGAAGCTTTCAAAGTTGAGGCAAAACAATTTGTACAGGTGTCCCAACCTTTCTTTATTATTTACAAGCCCTACGATTCCTATCTAAGCAGAGTTGGAACAGGCTGTATTACATCAACCTCTAGGGCTTTATTTGGACAGTATTGCACTGCAGGTCATAGCACATTGGTATTATAAGTGTCCTATACCATCAAAAAGGCACTTGGAAACTGGAGAAACCTCTGACAGGAAAAGGTATGGCAGAACAACGCTACAAACAAATCAGAAAGACAAGTTTTTGAGAGTTGACAGTTTGTGTGCTCGGCGGCTCACAGCCACAACAACTTCAAGTAGAGCTTAAAGCAGGTTGGAAAATGAGCAAGCTTCTGTTTCAACTGTGAAGTGAAGACTTTGAGCTGCAGGTTTGGGAGTAATCAGTCAGAAAGCCATTGCTAAGATAAAAAGGCTGGTCTGGGCCATGCAGCACCTCCAGTGGACTACTAAAGACTGGAAGAAGGTTCTTTTGGACTGATTAATCAAAATTTGAAATATCTAGTACAACGAGCAGGGGTTTTTGTACACACCGTCAAGTCGGTGAGAGGATGGTTCCTCAGTGTGTGACACCAACTGTCAAACATGGAGGAGGAAGATGATTGGGACTCATTTGCCAGACCCAGAGTTGGTGAATGGGCACAGATGACTGGCACTCTGACACAAAAAGGACTACCACAGCATTTGAAAGCTCCATGGGAATACTGGTCCTTCTCAAAAAAATTAGCATATTGTGATAAAGTTAATTCTTTTCCATAATGTAATGATTAAATTAAACTTCATAATATTTTTAGATTCATTGCACATCAACTGAAATATTTCAAGTCTTTATTGTTTAATACTGATGACTTTGGCATACAGCCCTTTTTTTTTTCATGAAAACCAAAATTCCTATTTCACAAAATTAGCATATTTCATCCGACCAATAAAAGAAAAGTGTTTCTGCTCATTGTCAAAGTGGAATATTGGAAATCACCTACAATTAAAGCCTTATCTGTTGACAGTAGTAAGCAGGAAAGAAAGTTAGCAAATTCCTGAAGAAATTCTGAATAGGGACCATGAGGACGGTAAATAGTGATAAAGCTGAAAAGAGTGTGGGTTTGACTTCCATAACGATGGGATCAGTCACATTAAGAATCAGTATTTCAAAAGAATTAGCCTTGTAATGGGATTTAGCTGTAACACCTAGTATTTCTTTGTCAAAAAATTGTGGCTATGCCTCCCCCCCCACGACCATTAGGACGAGGATTAGAGACCTAGCATGACTGTATCCAGGAGGTGAGGCTTCATTTAAGGCTAAATATTCATCAGGTCTAATCCAAGTCTCAGGTGAGACAGAGTGCGTGTAAGCGTTTATCAGTTGATCATGCTCATTTACAAATCACTGCTTTGTTTGTAAGTGATCTAATGTTAAGTAGTCCTAGCGTTTAGTCTAATGTTGTTTATTTCTTTTGCAGCTATCTGTGTTTATACTGATGAGGTTATTAAAAACAGACCTTTTTGAGAGCGTTTACGTTTAGGGCAGATGCGGGTAACAGACACAGTTGTCAATAATGTGGGTTCTGGGTGACGGTGCATGGCTACCAGCAGACAGTTTGGTTAAGCCGGTTCTGTCTGCTGCCTGACCCTGCTCTGGATAGTCAGCCCCTAACCAATCGGGCCATAAGACTATGGGCAATGTTGCAGGAGATGAGAGCAGCACCCTAAAACTCACCGAGTGGGATGGACAACCGTCCCATCCTAAAAGGCCAGGCTTACCCTCAAAGGCTGTCCAGTTGTCTATAAAAGCCCACGTTGTTTTCAGAGCACCACTTGGACAGCCAGCAGTTCAGCGACCATAACCTGCTGTAGGCTTGGTCACCACCTCGTCGCAATTGGGATGGGTGCCAGAGCACACACTTACAGCATCGGACATCGGCCTTCGCCACGCTAACCACCTCTACAAAATTAGCCTTAGTAACCTCTGACTGACGAAGGCGTATATCATTAGCCCCTACATGAATAACTATCCTAGAGAACTTCTGCGGCTCTCGAGTTCACTAAGACTCGTTACAATGTCCGGCACTCTGGCTCCGGGGATACAGAGAACTCTAGCTGCTGGTGTCCCTAAAGGGGTAGCAAGTTTCACGTGTCCCGTAAAATAGAGTCACCTATGACCAGAGCTCTTTCAACAGGCTGCTCAGTGGGTGTTTCACTGAGGAGGGCAAACCTGTTGGACACGTGAAACAGGTAAAGAGTGGTGCTCTCGTGGACTATAGCCTTACGACTACGTCGCCGAACCGTCACCCACTTGCCCTGCTGCGAGGACTCTGCCGGGGCTCTAACTTCGCCTTTGCCATCCAGATCTGCTAAGCTAGGAGCTGAGCTAGCCTTCTCTAATGTCTGGATGCGCGCCTCTAAACTACAATCTTCTACAATCTTTCTCCGTCAGACTGGGCTACAAGCCTACACCTATCACAAGTAAAAATTTACACTAATGACGGAGGAAGAATAGCTAAACATGCCAACTCGGCACAGGGAACAAGCACAGCAGAAGCCATGTTAGTACAATTAATGAATTAAAGGTAACTTAGCTTTGTTTTCGGGTGGGTTGTTTTTTTTTTTTTGTGGGGTGCCGAGTGAAGATCTGGTTCAGCTGCAAGCCGATGGTCCAATGCAATCTCGATTAAAGTGTTAATACAAGTTAAGTCAACACAAAACGTCACTAAAAAAACTAAGTCTCAGAAAGAAAGTGGGAAAAGACTGTAAAAAAGTTATAAAAAACACACTACTGCGAAGGAAGACGCAACTCTGGTTATTAGCTAATGGCTAACGACTGCGAACACAAGCCGGTATGCCTGTAAAGTTACTAAATAACGATTAGCGGCAAAAAAATATATATATATATATAATCCGCCGGTACGAGAATAAAAATGATTAAGATGTTGTAAAAACCTACTATATATACGATTATATATGATACAGATGCGGGAATTAAAAAATATCAAAGGTAAATATCTGCTAGCAGCTACGACACGGCGTCCTGTGCAACGCGGGATCAGTCTGGGTGGCCAGATCCTCGCAATCCAAATAGCTAGCGGCCTTAACTCAAGCTCATCCAGAGTGTTGGGTCTTGCGTCTCTCAACTTTCTCTTCACAATATCCCACAGATTCTCTATCGGGTTCAGGTCAGGAGAGTTGGCAGGCCAATTGAAGGCACAAGTAATACCATGGTCAGTAAACCATTTAACCAGTGGTTTTGGCACTGTGAGCAGGTGCCCAGTCGTGCTGAAAAATGAACTCTTCATCTCCATAAAGCTCTTCAGCAGATGGAAGCGGCCTTAACCTTAAGCTCATCCAGAGTGTTGGGTCTTGCGTCTCTCAACCTTCTCTTCACAATATCCCACAGATTCTCTATCGGGTTCAGGTCAGGAGAGTTGGCAGGCCAATTGAGCACAGTAATACCATGGTCAGTAAAACCATTTACCAGTGGTTTTTGGCACTGTGAGCAGGTGCCAGGTCGTGCTGAAAAATGAACTCTTTATCTCCATAAAGCTCTTCAGCAGATGGAAGCATGAAGGGCTCCAAAATCTCCTGATAGCTAGATGCATTGACCCTGCCCTTGATAAAACACAGTGGACCAACACCAGCAGCTGACATGGGGCACCCCAGACCATCACTGACTGTGGGTACTTGACACACTGGACTTCAGAACATTTTGGCATTTCCTTCTCCCCAGTCTTCCTCCAGACTCTGGCACCCTTGATTTCCGAATGACCTGCAAATTTTGCTTTCATTCCGAAAAAAGTACTTTGGACCACAATCCTCCTCAGGATCCGGTCAACCTCTTCTCGTTGTGCAGCGTTTTCTGCCACACTTTTTCCTTCCCACAGACTTTCCCACTGAGGTGCCCTGATACAGCAAGCACTCTGGGAACAGCCTATTCGTTCAGAAAATTTCTGTCTGTGTCTTACCCTCTTGCTTGAGGGTTGTCAATGATGGCCTTCTGGACAGCAGTCAGGTCGGCCGTCTTACCCATGATTGCGGTTTTGAGTAATGAAACAGGCTGGGATTGTTTTCAAAGCCTCAGGAATCTTTTTTGCAGGTGTTTAGAGTTAATTCGTTGATTCAGATGATTAGGTTAATAGCTTTAGAGAACCTTTTTCATGATGCTAATTTTTGTGAGATAGGAATTTTGGGGTTTCATGAGCTGTATGCCAAAATCATCAGTATTAAAACAATAAAAGACTTGAAATATTTCAGTTGGTGTGCAATGACTCTAAAATATATGAAAGTTTACTTTTTATCATTACATGACGGAAAAGAATTAACTTTATCCCAATATGCAAATTTTTTGTGAAGGACCAGTACACTCTGGTCTATGCCTAGATGGTCAGGGGTTCATCTTACAGCAAGACAATGACCCAAAACATACTTCTAGGTTATGTGGGGGCAACCTTAGAAGACTAGAACAAAAGAAGAACGTTGAAGAAAGGGATGGCCTGCACAGGCTCCAGACTTGAGCTGGTTTTGGATGAACTGGACAGAAGGGTGAAAGCAAAGCAGCCTACAAGTGCATCAGACTTGTGGGAACTTCTGCAACACTGTTGGGAAGCGCTTTCTGAACAATATTTGAATTCCATTGTAGAAAGAATGGCTCAATTGTGTTCAGCTGTTGTATCTGCACAAGGTGGCTACTTTGATTAGTCAAGAATCTAGATTCAAATTTCTCAAAAACATTATTCCATGATTTAATCATACATGTTCCATGTTTTGATTACAAAGTACATGGAGCAAACATTAATTTGAATCACCAACTTAAGCAGGATTTTAGTAAACTGCATTTTTCAGCCCCAATTTACACCCCAATCACAAACATGGTTCCTGTTGGAGTGACTGACATTAACTTCCTGCTTAATCAAGAGGTGTTCTCCACTGGTGGACATTTTGCCCATACCCAAGTTAATGGCATCACAAGCCCTGCTGCTCCATTAAGTGACACCATTGTGAAAGGAAATACTTAAAATCCATGTTTACATGAACAAATAAAATAGGACAGATGCTTTTTTTAGCAGCATTAACACAGAATAAACAAATAAGAACGTGTTGTGATAACTGGCCTCTGATTTGGGGGTCAATGACATCATAGGCAGTAAAGTGCTTAATTTATTAAAATCTGGAAGCAGCACAAAGGAGTTCTACAGCACAAACACACAGTAGTACCTTGGTTGGTAACATGTGAGCATAGCATCTCAGAGGTCACTTCAGTGCTGCTACCTTACATCTACAGATTGAAGCACCACAGGAGATGACACTGGGTACGAACCCTCCAGTAAGGCACAGGGGTGTTTCAGGAACAGAGAACTCATAACATTACGCATTAAGGGGCAGAGCATAGAAAGGAGAAAAGACCAACCCATATGCCAGAGTTCAACAGTGAGGATTAGACAGCTACCACTGGTTGGTACCAAATGGTACATTTCAGTGAATGAGATCTCAAAGCAGTGGCAGTGTCACTGCTTTGTGAAACAACTATCCATGAGGTGCAGCCACGCTTAAAGGAACAGAGGCAACTGATGTTTTAAAAGGTTTATTCCACAACATGTCAAATTAAGGTGCTGCACTTAATGCCCTTCAGTAATGATCACTTCTCCACTAGACACAATGACTGATGGGTGAGAAGAATCCAGTTCTGCTCCAACAGCTCTCCCTGTTGTTGAAAAAAAAATAAATAAATAAAAAAGCTCAATAAGTCTTAAATCACCAAGAGAACTGAACCAGATCAAGAATTGTCTACCTACTTGTCTCTGGCACCTGGGTTCACATGCACCAGAAGCACTTGGGGAACACATACAGCTGTACTGCAGTGGGATGAAGACCTGAAAGAAGAAGCAGCACTAAGCAACCCAAATCATTCACTCTACAAAAGCAGAGAGGTCTAATCATCCTTTACCGTCTCTGCAGAGGAGCCATGGTGGTCAGGCTTCACAAATGTGAACATCTTGAACACAAAGCGCCTGTAATGGCTAGGGTATTTGAAGGCCAGACGACCCATCCACTGGAACAGTCTGGTCAAGGTAAGTGGTCATCTTGGTATGGACACCTTTGGAAGAACACCTTGTACAGTTACTGGGTCTGTAACAGACACTGGACTGCAGTTATGGACCTGTAGAGACCTTACCCATTCACCAGAAGGTCCCACTGAGGAAGGCTGGATGGGTTCGGGGTAGAGGTCGCCCAGCAGCGGCCCAGCACCAGGACGATATTTGGATCGGTCCTCTCCAAAGATTCTCACCTTCCACATACACAGGGCTCCCTCAGAAACCTTAGTCACAGGGTAGTCAGCCGGACTGTAGTATGAGGCTGTAGGCAGATTGTTCTGTTAGGAAGCACAAAGATCAATTTTTTAACCACAGACAAAACAAGGTTTAGCATTGGATGGATCTAGAAGCTCCTCACCTTGCACACAGCCCTTTGTGACAGACACACTGGCCATTTGCTAGCCTTAGTTCTACTCGGAGGGGTCCAGAAGCAACTACAGGCAGAGGATCAGCATGGCTGTAAGGTTCAACTGCTACAGCCGCATAGATCGACCCAGAATACCAACACTGGAAGAAGAGCCTTGGAAGACACAAAGCAGGTCAGTGAAAGCCTTAGAGGAGCAACTGCAATGCGTTCTAGTTCTCTTACTCATAGTAGCTGTCTCTTGTAATGGAACCAAGTGGTCCTACACCAACTTCATAGGAAGAAAACATCCTGTTCTCATAGACCACATAACCATCTTGTACCTGGAGAGCCAATGAAAAGCCAATGAAAAGCCCAAATGTAGTAATGGTTCAATTCACACATTCCAAACTGAAGAACAGGTACCTACAGTCATGCTGGTTCCACAAGCAGTTACTGGAAACTGGTAGATAGCAAAGGCTGTACTGTAATCAACAGGACCACAGGGGCCATCACTTCCTCCAACCAGGCTGATTGAATCCAGGTCCAATCTGGGCAAAGTAGCATCCCTGGCCACCACCAATACAAACTGGCCATCTCTGGTACACTGGACAGTCACTGGTAACAAAGACACATGACTGACACTCCATTTCAAATAAGAGCTGTACAAACTCAAACCTGAACAAGCTTTACCCATTTTTCCATAGTAGCACTGCTGCCCATCAGAGCAGCAGTTCAGAGCCTCACAGCGAGAAGCATTTGCACCAGGTTCACCACAAGGAATCCTCTCAACATCTTGTACCTCACACTTCTGTGCAAGGTCAGGCTGTTTGAGCTGAGATACACCAACTGGAGGTAGGTTTGGTACAGGAAGCTGAGGAGCCTGAGGAGCCTTTTTCACTGCACTTAGATTCCATGGGGATGCAGCAATATTATTCAGACAGCTAAAGGTACTAAAAAGCACAAGCCACCCACTAACAATCCCTGTGGTTACCATTTTATTTGGCATAAGCACACATAACAACACTGTTTAGGTTGGTGAGGTTTTATGGTCTGCTTCCTCCTAATTGTGATTGGCTCCTCCCCTTATTCAATTAGTCAACTCCAGCTCTGTGCCATCAGTCTGAACAGGTGCTCCACATCCCAGAGCCAGCTCAGTGTATCCTGATTATTCAACTAATAGAAACCATGTTTACTTAATTATTGATGTTTATGGTATAAACGAAAAAATAGATTTAAATCAGGAATATTAAAAGACAACTTAAAAATGACCAAAATAGCTTTTCAAAAATGATTTGAAACATTTTTAGAGAACTTTTCCTATCCAGCATCCTCTGTGCTCCCTTACTGAAGAAGTTTTCACTCTGATGGATCAGCTGGCTTTGCTGTACAGTTTGGCCATTAACTCAAATTTACAGGCAATAGACAAGCAGACAGAGATCAGTTGGTCATTTCTTGGATTCTCTGGTCACACAGAACCCATCCCTCTGTGAAGCTGGACCCCCATGTGATCAAAAATGGAAATAAAATACTACAGTTTGTTTTGTGTTGCTTCCAGTTTTTAAGAAATTCACTGGTGTCACGAGGGGGTGTCTGCGCCTGTGGAAATCCACTGCCAACTCTTTGGTTTCCCCACATTGATTTGGAGGCGGCTCCTCAGATACCAGTCCGCAAAGTTCTGGGTGAGTTCTCTGTACTCCGCATCATCATCAGTGATGAGTCCGAATAATGCAGAGTGGTCAGAGAACTTCTGAAGATAACAGTTATGTGTTTTGTATTTGAAGACTGCAGTGTACAGGGTGAAGATAAACAGCTCCATGACAGTTCCCTTTGGAGCTCCTGTATTGCAGACCACCACGTCAGACACACCATGCCCTCCCAAACTGTTCCACCACTATGTGCTGCAGTTTCTCCCTTAGAAGCTTGGGCTGAATGGTGTTAAAATCACTGGATGAAACAAAGAACATTATTCTCACAGTGCTGCGCTGCTTCTCCAGGTGAGAAAGAACCTCGTTTTGGAGGTAAACGATGCCATCATCCACCCTGGTACCAGGCTAGTGGGCAAACTGAAGTGGATCCAGTAATGAGCTCACCGGAGGGCAGAGATGGACAAGGACCAACCTCTCCAGTGTCTTCAACCAATGAGAGATCAGTGCCACTGGCTGTGACACCTTTGGTACCCAAATAACATCAAAATGATCTTTGTTTATGCTGCATTAGTGCTGGTTTGTGCTGTTAAACAAAAAAAAAACAACTTAACATTTTTGCCATTTTAATTCCTCCACATAAAACATTTTCACAATGATTCTAATTACAAAGACAGCCCTCATGAGCTTTTTTGTACTAGGTCCTGTGACAAAACTTTGGTACAGCTACAAAGTCCAGTGGAGAGCACCTGTTGACTAAGCCAAAAGTTCACCTCAGTCACTCAGACAAGGGGGGAACAATGTTGGTGTGATTTGGGCAAGAATGGGGCAATACGCAACTTAAAACTCTGCTTAAGACAATTAAAAAAAATAAATGATATAAACAGCACAAGTCGGCACTAACAAACAACCATATTTAAGTTCCAGTTTTAATTGGACCAGGGCCAACTTCAGTGGCTGGAGCTAATGGCAACCCAACCTACAGCCTGCCTTGCTTTTATCTTTCTAGGCTCACTTCTCACCAGAGTTGCTGAACAGAGAACCTGGGAGCACTTCAATATTGGAGAAAGACAAACCAGGCAACAACAGCAGAACTACTGTCTGACTTTACATACACATGGAGGAGCAATATGGTAGATGTTAAAGACTGCAACACATACAATCTTTAGTAAGGCACAATGTAGGTGGAACTGGAGTGTTTTAGGATCAGAGGACTCACTAAGGTCATTGTGTTTGTAGAAAGACAGCAACTGACATGCATTAGAGAGCAGAGCATATGAACCTTGAGAAACTCAAACCAGATTTAGGACTGCTACCATTGGTTGGAGCCAAGTGTTAAGAACAAAACGTCTGATTGCAAAGCAGTGTTGGCATCAAAGCCTTGTGCAACTTAGCTATCCAGGAGCGGCAACCATGCTTAAACAGAAGCAACGGAGACAACTGGCTTTTTAAAAAGTTTATTCTGAAACATGTCAAATAAAGATGCTGCACTTAAAGCCCTCCAGTAATAATCACTGCTCCACTGGACACAGTGACAGACAGTTGAGAAGAATCCAGTTCTGCACCAACATCTCGCCCTGTTGAGAAGTAGAAGCTCCATAAGCCTTAAAGTCAAAGAGAATGGAATTAGATAATGAATTCTACCTACTTTGTCTCTGGCACCTGGGTTCACATGCACCAGCCACACTTGGAACACATACAGCTGTACTGCAGTGGATGAAGACCTGAAAGAGAAGCAGCACTAAGCAACCAAATCATTCACTGTACAAAAGCAGAGAGGGTTTAATCCTTTACCGTCTCCTGCAGAGGAGCCATGGTGTCAGGCTTCACAAACGTGAACATCTTGAACACAAAGCGCCTGTAATGGCTAGGGTATTGAAGGCCAGACGACCCATCCACAGGAACCAGCCTGGTCAGGTAGTGGTCATCCTGGTATGGACACCTTTGGAAGAACACCTGGGACAGTTACTGGTCTGTAACAGACACTGGACTGCACAGTTATGGACCTGTAGAGATCTTACCCATTCACCAGAAGGTCCCACTGAGGAAGGCTGGATGGGTTCGGGGTAGAGGTCGCCCAGCAGCGGCCCAGTACCAGGACGATATTTGGATCGGTCCTCTCCAAGATGCTCACCTCCACATACACAGGCTCCCTCAGAACCTTAGTCACAGGGTAGTCAGCCTGGCTGTAGTATGAGGTGTAGGCAGCTTGTTCTGTTGAAGCACAAGATCACATTTTTCTAACCATGGACAAAACAAGGTTAGCATTGGATGGATCTAGAAGCTTCTCACCTTGCACACAGCCCTTTGTGACACACTGGCCATTTGCTAGCCTTAGTTCTACTCGGAGGGGTCCAGAAGCAACTACAGGCAGAGGATCAGCATGGGCATAAGGTTCAACTGCTACAGCCGCATAGATCGACCCAGAATACCAACACTGGAAGAAGAGCCTTGGAAGAGACAAAACAGGTCACTGAAAGCCTTAGAGGAGCAACTGCAATGTGTTCTAGTTCTCTTACTCATAGTAGCTGTCTCGTGTAATGGAAACCAAGTGGTCCTACACTAACTTCATAGAAGAAAACATCCTGTTCTCATAGACCACATAACCATCTTGTACCTGGGAGAGCCAATGAAAAACCCCAAATGTAGTAATGGTTCAATTCACACACACTCCAAAACTGAAGAACAAGTACCTACAGTCATGCTGGTTCCACAAGCAGTTACAGGAAACTGGTAGATGGCAAAAGGCTGTACTGTAATCAACAGGAGCACAAGGACCATCACTTCTTTCCTCCAACCAGGGCTGATTGAATCCAGGTCCAGGTCTGGGGGAGAGTAGCATCCCTGGCCACCACCAAGTATGAACTGCCCATCTCTGGTACACTGGACAGTCACTGGTAAACACAAACACACATGACTGACACTCCATTTCAAATAAGAGCTGCACAAACTCAAACCTAAACAAGCTTTACCCATTTTTCCATAGTAGCACTGCTGCCCATCAAAGCAGCAGTTCAGAGCCTCACAGCGAGAAGCATTTGCACCAGGTTCACCACAAGGAATCCTCTCAACATCTTGTACCTCACACTTCTGAGCAGGATCAGGCTGTTTTAGCTGAGCTACATCAACTTGAGGTAGATTTGGTACAGGAAGCTGAGGAGTCTTTTTCAGTGCATTTAGACTCCATGGGTTGGCAGCAATATTATTCAGACAGCAAAAGGCACTGAAAAGCACAAGCCACCCACCAAACCCTGTGGTTACCATTTTCTTTAGCATAAGCACACACAACAACACTGTTTAGGTTGGTGAGCTTTTATGGTCTGCTTCCTCCTAATTGTGATTGGCTCCTCCCCTTATTCAATTAGTCAACTCCAGCTCTGTGCCATCAGTCTGAACAGGTGCTCCACATCCCAGAGCCAGCTCAGTGTATCCTGATTATTCAACTAATAGAAACCATGTTTACTTATTTATTGATGTTTATGGTATAAACCAAAAAATAGATTTAAATCAGGAATGTTAAAAGACAACTTTAAAATGACCAAAATAGCTTTTCAAAAATGATTTGAAACATTTTTAGAGAACTTTTCCTAGCCAGCACCTCTGTGGCTCCCTTACTGAAGAAGTTTTCACTCTGATTGATCCAGCTGGCTTTGCTGTACAGTTTTGGCCATTAACCCAAATTTACAGGCAATAGACCAGCAGACAGAGATCAGTTGGTCATTTCTTGGATTCTCTGGTCACACAGAACCCATCCCTCTGTGAAGCTGGACCCCCATGTGATCAAAAAATGGAAATAAAATACTGGCAGTTTTGTTTGTGCTGCTTCCAGTGTTTTTAAGAAAATAAACATTACATTTTATTATCTGTGACATCACACAGCCCCCCAAAATCAGAAGCCAATGACATTAAAATGGTTTTAATTCTTTTAAGCTGTGTTAGTGCTGGTTTGTGCTGTTAAAATCAACATTTGTGCAGTTTTCATTGGTCCACATAGAAACATGGATTCTAATAAAGATTTCTTTTTACAATGGTGTCCACTTAAAATCTAGGGCCAATCCAAATTGAGCAATCCCAGGGCGACAATGGCAAGGAAAAACTCCCTAAGCAGAGCTGAAGCAGATGACCATCTTAGTGTGTGAGGCTGGAAGGGGTACCGGACCATGAGTTCTGCAGAAAAGAGCAAATGTAGTTTATTGAATAAGAGCCACAGAGTCTATAAACAATCTCTGATGCCACATGCAGCATGAGACTCCAGCAGCAGTAGCTATAGCAGCATAGCTGGAAAGATCAGAACCAGAAGGTAACACCAGCCAAGAGGGATCACATGAGAGACATCAGCAACCCCACGGGGCAGAAGACAAGCGACTTTTACGTCCCAGATCACCACAAAACTGTTTGACTATGAACCCCCAGCTCTAAAGCAAGGATGCACAAGTCAAGATGAAGAGTACCAAAGCCCAGCCCAGCCGAATCACCCACCCAGACAACAGAAAAGAACCGGGTCTCTTAATGGTTTTTACCCAGTCTACGTTCGAAATGCTGATACCACAGCAGCCACTCCATATTATAATATAACAGATGCCACCACCGTGTTGAAGAACGTCTTAAGGAGTGTCCCCCTGCATTCCAGAAGATCTGAGGCTCTTCAGCAGCAAGAGTCTGCTCTGTCCCTTCTCTATAGCTGTCCTGTCCATTTTTCTTGTTTAGGTGAGCACCCAGGTTACTTGTGGGAGTCCACTATTTCAATGTCCTATTCCCTGGATGTTTCACTGGTGTCACGAAGGGGTGTCTGCGCCTGTGGAAATCCACTGCCAACTCTTTGGTTTCCCCACATTGATTTGGAGGCGGCTCCTCATATACCAGTCCGCAAAGTTCCGGGTGAGTTCTCTGTACTCCGCATCATCATCAGTGATGAGTCCCGAATAATGCAGAGTGGTCAGAGAACTTCTGAAGATAACAGTTGTGTGTGTGTTGTATTTGAAGACTGCAGTGTACAGGGTGAAGATAAACAGCTCCATGTCAGTTCCCTTTGGAGCTCCTGTATTGCAGACCACCACATCAGACACACCATGCCCTCCCAAACTGTTCCACCACTATGAGCTGCAGTTCTTTTCTCCCTTAGAAGCTTGGGGCTGAATGGTGTTAAAATCACTGGATAAAACAAAGAACATGATTCTCACAGGCTGCGCTGCTTCTCCAGATGAGAAAGAACCTCCTTTTGGAAGTAAATGTTGGCATCACCCAGCCTTGTACCAGGCTGGTGGGCAAACTGAAGTGGATCCAACAATGAGCTCACCAGAAGACGGAGATGAAACAAGGACCCGGCGGCTCCAGTCAGTGTGAGGTCAGTGCCACTGGCTGCAACGTCTATGGTACCCAAATCACATCAAAATTATCTTTGTTTATGCTGCGTTAGTGCTGGTTTGTGCTGTTAGACCAAAGAAAAAAAAAAAAAATAAATTTACATTTTTCACCCTTTTAATTGATCCACCTAAAACAGACTTACAGGATTCTAATTACAAAATGGGCAATCAAGGGGGCTGAACTACTGTCTGACTTTACATACACATGGAGGAGCAATATGGTAGATGTTAAAGACTGCAACACATACAATCTTTAGTAAGGCACAATGTAGGTGGAACTGGAGTGTTTTAGGATCAGAGGACTCACTATGGGTATCATGTTGGCAGAAAGACAGCAACTGACATGCATGCATTAGAGAGCAGAGCATATGAACCTTGAGAAACTCAAACCAGATTTAGCACTGCTACCATTGGTTGGAGCCAAGTGTTGAGAACAAACATTCCATTTTCAAAGCAGTGTTGGCATCAACACCTTGTGCAACTAAGCTATCCATGAGTGGCAACCATGCTTAAACAGAAGCAACTGAGACAATTGCCTTTTTTAAAAAGTTTATTCTGCAACATGTCAAATTAAGGTTATGCTCTTAATGCCCTTCAGTAATGATCACTGCTCCACTGGACACAGTGACAGATGGCTGAGAGTAATCCAGTTCTGCTCCAACATCTCTCCCTGTTAAGTAGAAGCTCCATAAGTTTTAAATTCAAAGAGAATGGAATTAGATCAAGAATTCTACCTACTTTGTCTCTGGCACCTGGGTTCACATGCACCAGCCACACTTGGAACACATACAGCTGTACTGCAGTGGATGAAGACCTGAAAGCAGCAGCACTAAGCAACCAAATCACTCAATGTACAAAAACAATGAGGGTTTAATCCTTTACCGTCTCCTGCAGAGGAGCCATGGTGTCAGGCTTCACAAATGTGAACATCTTGAACACAAAGCGTCTGTAATGGCTAGGGTATTGAAGGCCAGACGACCCATCCACTGGAACCAGTCTAGTCAGGTAGTGGTCATCCTGGTATGGACACCTTTGGAAGAACACCTTGGACAGTTACTGGTCTGTAACAGACACTGGACTGCACAGTTATGGACCTGTAGAGACCATACCCATTCACCAGAAGGTCCCACTGAGGAAGGCTAGATGGGTTTGGGGTAGAGGTTGCCCAGCAGCGGTCAAGTACCAGGACGATATGTGGATCGGTCCTCTCCAAGATGCTCACCTCCACATACACAGGCTCCCTCAGAACCTTAGTCACAGGGTAGTCAGCCTGACTGTAGTACGAGGTGTAGGCAGCTTGTTCTGTTGAAGCACAAGATCACATTTTTGTAACCACAAACAAGACAAGGTTAGCACTGGATGGATCTAGAAGTTTCTCAGCCTTTTGTGACACACTGGCCATTTGCTAGCCTTAGCTCTACTCGGAGGGGTCCAGAAGCAACTACAGGCAGAGGATCAGCATGGCTGTAAGGTTCAACTGCTACAGCCGCATAAATCGCACCAGAATACCAACACTGGAAGAAGAGCCTTAGAAAAGACAGTGGGTCAGCGAAAGCCTTAGAGGAACAACTGCAATGTACTAGTCATCTTACTCAAAGTAGCTGTCTCTTGTAATAGAACCAAGTGGTCCTACACCAACTTCATAAGAAGAAAACATTCTGTTCTCATAGACCACATAACCATCTTGCACCTGGAAAGAAAATGGAAAGCATAAATGTAGTAATGGTTCAATTCACACACTCCAAACTGAAGCACAAGTACCTACAGTCATGCTGGTTCCACAAGCAGTTACAGGAAACTGGTAGATAGCAAAGGTTGTACTGTAATCAACAGGACCACAGGGGCCATCACTTCCTCCAACCAGGCTGATTGAATCCAGGTCCAGTCTGGGCAGTGTAGCATCCCTGGCCACCACCAATACAAACTGGCCATCTCTGGTACACTGGACAGTCACTGGTAACAAAAGATACATGACTGACACTCCATTTCAAATAAGAGCTGTACAAACTCAAACCTAAACAAGCTTTACCCATTTTTCCATAGTAGCACTGCTGCCCATCAAAGCAGCAGTTCAGAGCCTCACAGCGAGAAGCATTTGCACCAGGTTCACCACAAGGAATCCTCTCAACATCTTGTACCTCACACTTCTGAGCAGGATCAGGCTGTT